>JARFOC010079166.1:0-15008 GCA_031763485.1 Osmoderma eremita
AAGATTTGGCCCTGATCCAGCCGTAGAGGATCTAGAAAGCTTCCTTATGGAAGCGGCGAAGCTCCGTTAGGGGTGTTATGCCATATATATATAATTGTTAAAAATGGTGTTAAGTACAGAGGAGAAAGTTTTTCTGGTGGAGCATTTTTTCTTATTTGCGCTCATACGGAATCGGCCGACTCAACTGTGCAAGCCTGCGATACGTATGCGATAAATTCAGACAACAGTTTAATAAACGTTCTTCGAGTAATGCTCTGACCTTGATTTTAAAGGTTGTTGAAAAGTTCAGAAATCTAGCAGTATATTGTGCCAACGGAAAGGAATGTCGAGTAGTCCCAGGACAGTTAACATTAACAATAACCATCAACGCGTTTTTGAGCGGATCTTAGAAAATTCGAAAGTCAACATGGTATAAAGAAAACTTCCTTGCATAGAATCCTGACGGAGCTGGGTGCATTTTCGTATGTGATTCAGGTACACCAACAGTTACATCCTCGGGATTATCGCACTAGAATGGAATATTGCGCCAGAATTCTCGCGTTACAATAATACATAGTGGAAAAGTTAGTGTCTGGTGTGCAGTTTCGGGACATGGAATCATTAGTCCGTACTTTATCGAAGGGAATGGTAGACAAGTGACGCTTTATCAACAGTGGTATATACAAATTTTAACACGCTTTATCTCTGATCTATGTCCATTCTGTCGTGCACGTAGTTTGGCATTTCGAGACCAAGTTTTTCAGCAGAACGGGGCAACTTGTCATACTGTTGCCGCAGTTCGTCAATTTCTTCAGGGACATTTTCAAACCAATATCATTTCACCATTTTCTGACTTTCCTTATCCTTCATATTCGCCAGACCTTACCCCGCATATATTTGGGACATGACCTATGATGCCGTCTACCAAAGGTCACCACAAACAAATCGATGCATTAGAGGATGCCATTCGAGCCTTCTTCGCACAACTGTGACAACCCTTATTCGATAACATGAGTACGAGCTTGAAACCTCGTTCGTGAAGTTTGTCTTGAACGAGGAGATGCACATTTAGAACATATAATCAAGTCTAAATAATATGTTTAAAAAAATTAAAGATGTGCGCGAGGAGTAATCCGAACAGTGTGTTTATTGTGCTGCCCCACAGTCCTTGCTATCTTTACTATAAATTCAATATCTACTATTTATTTCGGGCCATACTGTATTTCCCAAAATCCGCCGGTACAACGAAATGTTTTAGCAAAACACATTCAAAGTGAAGAATTTCTATATCTGTATAATGTAGGAACTTATTTAGCAATGAGTAACTCCTTTTGGTTCTTTCTATTGACCTATTTTATGCCTTACTTTTAGTTTCTCTTAGATAAAATTAATAATATTTTAAGATAAATTAGTAGATAGGTAATACAAATCCAGTGTATGTTATCTTATGTAATGTTATGCTATTTGTCAGAACAATACAAGAATACATGACATATATTACTTAATGCCAGGTTAGATACATACATAATATCTGTTACAGACTCCCATTATATCCAACAGTTAATACTTAAGATTTAACCATCTGCTTACAATTAGTTAACTGATTTATCGAACAGGATTAGAATTGTCTTGATACAAGCGAACTAGAATTTCAAACATTATTTATTTGCAAGGAGGGATAGTGGGTTCAAATTGGATGATACATTACGATAAATTCATATTTTTATTTTCTATTAATACATATTTTGATACACTATCGGGTACTTCAAATTAAACCATTCAAAAGTTGCGACACATTTCAAATTACGTTCACAATTGTATAAAAATCATGATTGTTTTACTCTCAAAACGAATGCTGTACCCATCCTAGGTAAATCTTTAAAAACCTACAGGGTGTTCTATTAAAGAAAGGTATTAAATTTCCGGACGTGTGCAGTTACAAATTAGCGTTCCGAACGGAGATGGAATTGGATGCATCGTGTGCATAAGCGCGTTTTAATCTTCATGTATTAGGACCAATCTGTACATTGCTGATTTTCCAGCACTGTATGCTTTGTGATTGTATAAAATTCTCACGCGTGTGCATAAGCACTAATCGTAATTTATATAATTGTTGAGATATGTATTCCAACAGAATCAATTTTTTTTAAATGTTGTGCTATAAGCAATGCTAAAGGGCAAGTAATTATTAATTAGGTATATAGGCTGTCAATATGGTAATTGAAAGACTTTTCTACGCATTCATCGGTCCCGGCGCATTTACTTCGAATATTTGATCGTGCATTGATTAGACAGAGTCAAGAAGCGTACATACATATATATGTATTTCCTTTACGTACACAGTTGAAGCGCAAATAAGCCAAATTAAATGTACCTCAGAGGGAAGGGTAGATATAATAGTATTATAAATTATGGAGGTACACTGCGGAAAATCTGTTACTAAATTAACAAAACCCCTTGTGTCTAATATCTTTTGTTAAATTAATCGAAGTTAGAGTTAAATTAATAAAACGTATTAATGTAAAATAACTCTGTCACATGTTTTGTATTGATTTAGCAAACGAAAATACTGACGGCCTGTAGTTCTGGGTGAATTTTTTTTATTACTCCTATCTTCCAGTGATATCTTCTGAATGATAATAATAATAAATTCATTTGAAATTAAAATAATTTAGAGGAAATAAAATAATGATGCACTGCTTTCTCTGATATTGAATATTGGGTAGAAAATAGACATGGTAAATCCAATGTATGTTCAAAATGTTACAGCAAATAAAAATAAAAATATTTAAAATTAAAAGTTATTCTAAATAAAATATCGTTCCGCCCCGGCAGGTTATTGACATAAAAATAAATAAAATAAATGGTTCAAATATTCTTTCCTTTCTCATGGAAGGATATCCTACTCGATGAAAAAATTTTTTTCTTGCATTGTCCAACATCCCATGTATTATGTATGTATTATTGGAAATATTAACGATTTGATGCCCTCAATAAAAAACAATCTAAGGGAGAGAGTTCTGGAGAACGAGCTGGCCATGAAATTCAGCAGAATGAGTGCCAATCCATCGATTAGTAAATTGTTCTTGATGATAATTACAAGCAATGTATTATGGGCTAGGCATCCATCCTGTTGAAAGTATACTCCTTGCAGATCAATGTCAGGGAAAAAGATGTCCTACTATATGACGTCCGTGATATAACCAAATCAGCAGTCATCTTCTACAGATTTACACGCTAATATAGACACTTCAAAAGAAACTTTACGTGAGGTATAAGATTTTTTTTTTAATTTGCGACTGAACCGGTTTCATTACTTCACAACTTTTTCCTTAAACTAAAGATATTGGTTGAAATTAGTCAGAATAGGTCAGCTAGGATATTTAACAGCAAGTAAATCACTAACATGTAGGGATTTTAACTACTTAACCTCCCACTGACCAAATGTATCACTGCAAATTTGTCCGCGATATTTTACGCTTGCGTACACTGAAGGCCTGTCCAGACTTTTTACAGTACAGATTTTCGGTAGTACCTGAATAATTGAACGCGGTCACGTATGCGACAATCCCAACAGCAAATTTTACGCCCTAGAGGTTGTACCAAATTAATAAGAAAAATTCTGAAAATTACTTGTGCCAATACTCTATCGAAAGAAGTTAATATAATATTTTATGCATATACATATAAACATTAATGAAAATGTAAATATATACGCACATAATGTTTTTGGATCACACAACACAGCTGGTTATGCACAGCATTAGTAGCGACAGACATTCCTACGTACAGACAGCTGTTTCGGCCTTCCTAGTCTTCATACTGATGAAGACTAGGAAGGCAAGCATTCCCCGTCGTACACTGGTACGACAGGAAATGCTTGCCACTTTACAATAGACGTTGACAATGAAAACTCATAGGCGACATCTAGCGTAAAGCGGAGCATTCATAGCGATGATTTCACGAGCGATACAGTCGCTGCAAATGCTGTACATAACCAGCTGTGTTGTGTGATCCAAAAGCATTATGGGCGTATGTACATATTTACATTTTTTATTAATGTTTTTATGTATATGCATATAATATCATGGTTATATTATCTTCTTGCCAGAGAGTATTGGCACAAGTAATTTTTATTTATTTTTTATTTTGTTATTACTAGCTGTTTTACAACATTAAAGAAGGATCGCACGCTACAACATAGATTTCAAGATTTACGACTGTGTCGCTTGTGAAATCATCGCTATGAATGCCCCTTACGCTAGGTGTCGCCTATGCGTTTTCATTGTCAACATCTATTGTAAAGTGTATGTATACTTCGTGGTGAGAAAGTGGCAGGCATTCCCTTTCGTACACTGATGAAGACTAGGAAGTCCGAAACAGCTGTCTGTAGGTGAGAATGTCTGTCGCCTCTAATGCGCTGCATAACCAGGATTTTTCATTGATGCTTATATGTACATGATTATTGTACCAAATTATTATTTTTCTCTAAACGCTTGCAGTTAGTTGCAAAAACTCAAAGGAGGAAATCTCAAGTGCTTAGTCCTTTTACCTACAGAAATTGACGAACGATTTTTCCTTCGCTTTTCTTGATCACCTTCATTTTCCCTTCCCTTTGACGGTACTAAACCAAGCCGAACCCAGTTTGATAAAGAGTAATCGTTATCGCCAGTCAATTGGGTCTTTTTTCTTGTCGCCAGATTTTCGATTTTGCTCACACCCTGTTCGACATACGAACTTTAAGGATTTCTATAAAGTCTCCACATACAGCAGACGGTCCATAATCCCCCCTCTCCCTCCCCAATCCCATCTACGACAAACCAGTCCCAAGTCGATCCCTCCGAGCTGGAGAGCGCAATAGGAGGTGGCACAGGGAAACGAGAGGTCAGCGTGCCGTGAATGACGAAGCACGTGCGATCCGTCACGTGCTTTCGTCCGAATATAATGTTCCCCGGAGTACGATACTCGCCGTTGCACTCTTCACGCGCGCCCTTTAAAATGGCGTTAGGCGGTTCGCGGTCTATCGCGGACGCTTTTTTCGCGCTTTTCAACTCGCCTCCCCGGGGTAAAGGTCGCTGATGTACTCTGACCTTTTTTCGTTCCATCGCCGTTGGCGGTGTAGAGAAGTTTGACACATAACAATCTAGTACGTGACATTTGGGTTAATGGTGGAAAATTGTGCGGGTGATCGATCGAAATTGATTTTATTTGTTAGCAGCGGTTACGCGTAACGATTACGCAAAACCTTTTTAGCTGGTTGCTCGCGTGTTACGGACAAAAAGTGAAAAAGAAACGTTAACTTTCGTTAATTTTTACCAAATTCAATGAGTTACAATTCTAAAATGTGCACTGATTGTGAGAGAAAAAGATGGGTTGAATTAACAAATTAGGTACACTTATTAAATTTACCGAACATTTTGTTAAAATAACAAAAACACAAGGTTCAAACAACAACAAAATTTTGCCAATATTATTTTGTTGGATCAAGAAGTTGAAATTGTTAAACAAAAAATTATGTTACGGTCCAATTTGAATACAGCGTGCTATCCCACTTTAAACACGCGGAAGTAACGAAACCATGCTAATAGCCTCAAACCCCAAGAAGATATACCTTAGTTTGCCGATCCGATCACGTGAAAACCATCGCACCAATAAGAATATGACAAATAGGTCGCACCCTATGTGACGTCACAGCATGCACTTCCGTCCTGCTCGCTAAAAGATCATCTTGTTTCGAACGGCTTGATCTACAGTCGCATTGTTTTCGGTTCCTGATGAATCTCAAATTTTCTGTGAGTTAAGTTGAGTTATTGTGTGGAAAATATAACCACGTTGTGGGGAAAATCTCGAAGGTATTCTAGGATCACGAATTAGTTTCGTACGCCTTGTTGCGGTTAAGATAACCGAATTCATACAACGACTAGGTCAGGTATGTCGCCATTTTAGCTACACATTGCATGTCGCCTTTACTTCATATCTTGTGTTTAGCAATTAACCAAATGACATGTATGTGTATGTAGAGCAAGGGTGATAATACGCTGCGACTTAAAAGATCTATTGTGTCTCCTATTCCGGCTGTATTTACAGATGGTCATCCAGTCCGATTCCTCTTAAGAAGTGCACAATGTCAGAAGGCCCCAGACTAGGTAACTCTCCCTCTTCAATTTCACTTGCTCCCAGGTGCAGGGGCCTCGAGTTGCGCAGTGCAGCGCAGTTTGAGGGTAGGTAGATGGATGTTTCATCGTGTTCCCCACAAAATCTACATTCGACTTCCTCTGTTATTCCAGGTCTACCCAGGTGTCCCTTCAGTTTACAGTGGCCTGATAGGATCCCTGTCAATATGCGAATATTATTTTTACTTAGGTTGATGCATTCTGTAAATCTCTTCCGATTATAGGTTCCCAGAAGGGTTTTAGCTTACCTCATTCCTTGGAGATTCTCCCAGTATTTGGATTTTCTCTGCTCTTCTTCACTTTTAAGTTTCTCCAGTATTGTACCGCTACTTATCTCGCAAACGGGTTCAGGCCCTGCAAATGGTATTCCAGTCCCTTTCCTAGCGAGATTGTCTGTTATTTCGTTTCCTTCCACTGCTGTGTGTACCGGAACCCACAGGTACCTTGTTACTTTTGCCTAGCTCGTTTAGTTTTCCTAGACACTCCCAAACCATCTTGGAGCTGATTATATTCGAGCTCATCAGCGCCTTGATGGCTTCTTGACTATTTCTTTTTGTAATTTCTTATAATAATTATTATTTCTTTATATTTTAATAAGAAAGCTCATATAATATAAAATTAAAAACTTTATAGTTTAACAGTATTCAGTAGGGGTTCATATGGAAGTTCATACATTTTTCTTAGTTATTAGGTAATTGTATGAAAATCTATTTCGTGTAGAATTGTTTCTAAAACAAAATATGCCGTTTTCTGAATAAGATTCAGAAAAAAAAAGAAAAAAGCATCACAATGTTACGATCCTGTAATTCATGTAAATAGCGTTTACCGAATTCTTTGGATATTGAATCACCTAAAATAAATTCTTTTTGAAGTAATAGTTATTTTTTATTTTCCGGAAAACCCATCTTACAATAGTCAATATTATGTTGTTGGATTAAGAAGCTGAAAATGTTAAACAAAATATTTACGAAATGACATGTTTCATTCAAACAAATTTGGCTGTTGACTGAATTAAAATGAAATTGTTGAAAGGAAACATAAACATATCCTTATACCATATATTTACCAACTAGATACAATTATTCCCGTTTTTTAAGGCAAGTAACTATTTCTTTAGAATAATAATAATTTTAATAATAATAATAGTTTATTTCCTACAGCCAAAACCCAAATACAGGAAATGTATAAATTAGGTATACACTATGCGAATATATTTGCGCAAATATAATAAAAATAAAGTAAATAAACCTCAAATATACTACATGAGAATAGAAACAAGCAATTAACAATCTAAAAGTTGTTGATAGCTGCAGTTATGGCTTTAAATGAGCTAAAGTGCACGGCACACATATCAGCAACTTTGTTGTAATATTACAATAAGAAAGCTTATAATATAAAATTTAAAACTTCATAGTTTAACAGTGTGATAACAGTAGGGGTTCATGTGGAAGGTCATAAATTTTTTAGTTATTAGGTAATTGTATGAAAAACTATTTCGTGTAGAATTGTTTCTAAAACTAAATATGCCGTTTTCGTAATAGGATTGGAACTCCTAGAACAAGTGACAAAACTGATAATGACAATGAAATATAAACGAAACACTCGTTTATATTTCTTAAGCTGCTGTTTTTTTAATACCATTTGGTACAAAATGACAATCCCTTTATTAAAAAAAGAATCCCTTTCGAATGTTGTGGTTCTAGGCATCTTGTATACGATTTTTGCCAAAAAAGGGTAATACAACAATATCGCAATCTTACGATCCTGTAATTCATGTAAATAGCGTTTAATTCGTTGGATATTGATTCACCTAAAATAAATTCCTTTTGAAGTAATAATTATATTCTATTTTTCGGAATGCGAAATCTTACAATAGCATCGCGCAAAATGTCATGTCGTTATGTTTAGTACATACTACGTATTTGTTAATTCATAATCTTATGAAGGGCTTGTTCTACTCGGCATAGCTCAAACATAGCTGGCGGAATGCCAACTGTGTATGGGGGACGAAGAAGAAAGAGCATGTTGTGTGCCACTGTCGTGCGGCCACCCGAATCAGCTACTCAATCTTTGGGAAGCCAATTACTTCCCTAGCTGACTTGAAGAAGACCCTATCGATCAAGATTCTGATTTACCTATAGGGTTTGAACTTGATGAACTCTATGATGGCATCTGCTCTACAATAGGACCTAAGGGACGGATTATCAAACCTGGCGGATGACACAGCAACAGTATTAAGTATCAAGTAAGTGGTTACGTTCCGTAATTAAGACACAAAAGCAGGCATCTTAGAATGTAGTCGGTAATTCTAAATTATTTTGGACATTTGTAAAGTCTAAGCGGTTCTCATCTCGACCTACTGTGTGTTTAGAGGTCGACAACTGAAGTGTAGATAAATCTGCGGACATTATTCAAGCTTTTTCTGACGTATTCTCCAACGTATTAATCAAAAACGTTTCCGTTAATCCCAGTTAGTCCTATTCGGACTTAAATCCTTGCTGCTTCAATATTGATTATGCCGATGCAATCAGTTGATTGTTGTCAGAAAATTTGACTTTAACGCGACTCATGAAAAACTTCGTCCGTTCATCTATTCCCATCGTCATTATGTGGAACCAGCAATTACGGAGATAACCGAACCAATTTTACCGCGCGAATACACGCTATACGTTTAACGTAATATATTGCACGTTAAAAATCCGGATAAGACACATTTTCGTTACATTTTAAAGCGGCAATTTCACCTGCGCTTCCCGGTCGCGGATATACAGACAATAAATAATAGTACCGGAGGTGGTTTTTCATAAATATTGATGAGCGCCGGCACGACCCGAATAAATATTCATTAAGATCCGAACGAGTAACGAAAATCGGCGACGACCGGAGTTAGTTCACCGGCGCGGTGTTGCAATACCTGTTAGCCTTATTTTCTCCTCCTTAATTTCGGCGCCCGACGAAGAACGATAGAGTTCGAGAAAAGAGAGCACGAAGCAGGAAATTTATGTACATAGAAGATCAGCAACGGCGTAAATTATTTCGTCTGACTTGTGAGAAATCCGGTTAGCGGACGGTGTGTTCTCAAGACGGAAAAGACTGACTACCACTTCTTCTTTGCTTATTTGGGCGATGGTACGTCGCATTTATTTTTCTTTCCCGAGAAAAGTTGTTCGTGTTCGCGTTCATTTATTAAGCGAAGGTATTTCGATAAGTAGCGGGTAGTTTGTCTGGAGAGACGGAAAACCCATTGTTCCGGTGTGCCGTTATTTTGTAGGAAGATTCTTGTCGGGAAATCAATTTTCTGTTTTAGATTTAGAGAGAAAATTGTTTAAGCATAGATGAGGTAGGGAGAAGGCATATAAGAATCTTTGGTCAGTGCTTAATCAAGATAAAGCGTATTCAGTTTCGATAAAAGCTTAGGTTTCCTTGATTTAAGTATTTCATTATCAAATTTGTTCAAAAAATGAAATCACACAACACGTCTGCTTGTATAGCTTCAGGTATTCCTCGCGGACAGACAGCTGTTTCGGACTCACATAGTCCTCATCAGTGCACGTCGGAGGATGCCTGGTCGCTCTTTCAATTTTTCGTATCGTAAACCGAACGTTAGCACATGTCTTTAAGGAAAATCCGCGGCTGGGCGTTAGATGTCTCTGGGGTTTTCCTTAAAGACTTGTGCTAACGTTCGGCTATACAATCAGACGTGTTGTGTGATCTCAGAGGTATATTTATATATTTTTTAAATATATTTTTTATATACTTCATTTTTTGAACGTACCTGCAGGCTATTGGCAGAAATCTTCTTTCTTTGTTTTATCAAATTTGTTGATTAACATAAAACTGTTCGATTGAAAGTAGCTTGTGCTGAAAACTATTTTCGCATCACTTTCGCGAAACATGCTTAAAAATTGGATAGATATATTCGGATGAAGAAGAGTTGGTGTAATATCTTTTGACGAAAATTTAAACGGGGAATCCCTTCTCATCGATATTGCCGAACCATTTACCTACCAACTGACGACAAACTTCAAACTGAATATTTCCATCTTTTTCAGTTTTAAGATTTCATAATAAGAATAATAATAATAATATTCTTTATTGTCCAACAGATACATGAAATATATCCACTAATAGGACCAAACATAAACATGAAGGTCAGTGCTAATGTGTGAAATTAAGGTAAATAGTTCAAACCAATGGATTGACATTACTGAAAAATTAAATAATAATAAAATTAAATAACAATAAAATATAGTAAACAAAAACTATTAAATGAAGAAAAGAGGGGAAGAAAAGTGACAGTTGGGGATTGAAAAAAAGGATGAGAAAGGCAGGTGGAAAGGGTCTAAGTAAAGTTTGTTAGCGTTTCTGCTTATGTGCGACATCGGGGCTTTGGCGAAGACATTCGTTCTTGCTGTCGGAATGTGAAAAGTATCCGTCGAGCGTGTGCCGTACCTGGGAACGGTTATTGCAATCATAGACAGAATGTTTGGCGTATCTATTTTGTTGTTTAAGAGATTTATCAAGAATATGGCACTGGTAGTCTCTCTACTGTCCGATATAGCTTGGAAGTTGTGTTCGGAGAGTAGCTCATTGTAATCTATTCCTCGCGGGGGATAGTTGCACAACACTTCTGAAGGTTAAATACTTCAGGAACCGTTTCTACACTCTCTCGATTTGCAGCCGTTGATATATCTATCAAGGATACCATATTATGGAGGCGTATTCTAGCTTTGGTCGAACTAATATGTAATACAGCTTTCTCAACGTATCTGCGTTTCCAAAACCCTTCCAGGACCTTACTAAAAGGCCATAAGACTGAGATGCTGATTTGCAGATATTTGAGATATGCTCGGAGAACTGAACTCGCTGATCGATGAGAACCCCCAGATCTCTGAACAGCGATTGACGGGGAATGCTATAGATATCCACAGTGTACGTATACTTAATGGATCTCTGGATCGTGGTATAACGGCGCATTTGCTGATATTCAGCTTGAGTTTGTTTGCAGTGCACCATTTGTGAATGGTAAGCAGGTCTCGCTGGAGGGTCTCGCAGTTCGCCACACATGTAATCCTTGAAAAGATTTCGAGATCGTCTGCATAGGCTAATACTCGGCATTCGAGGGATGACAGTAGGTCGTTCATGTAAATGTTTAAGAATGTTAAGAATGACCTCATCATGGGAAAAATTGTGCAAGAAAGTGGCGCAAATAACACCCATTCTAAAACCTGGTAAAAATCAGGGGTAAGCTACAGGTCAATTGGATTTCTCCCAGCTGTATCAAAGGTGGTCGAAAAGCTTTTTTTCCCTAAGATTACATCCGATTTTAGAAAATCTTAAGATAATTCCAAACCATCAGTTTGAATTCAGAAAACAACGGGCTACCACTGAGCAAATTCACCGCATCGTTGACGGAATCAACGACGGTTTCGAAAGAACAAGATGTTTCGTAGTATTTCTTGACGTTGAAAAGGCACACTGGGTTGCTAATAAACTTGAAAATATGGTGCCCGCAAGCTATTATACAGTTCTTAAGCCCTATTATAGTGAGAGATAATTTACAATAAAATACCAGAATGCATTGCAACTACGTGTGCCTCAAGAAAGTGTGCTTGGACCCGTACTTTATATCTGTTAAATTCACGTAGAACCGAAAACAATTCTCTTTTATAAAATGTTATCGTAACTGTTTATTTTTTATAAATTTTTTGCATAATTTTCGTTTGAGATATTTTACAATCTAGTCAATGAGGTGCATTCATATATTTTTCCATGACATAAGCAATAAACCGTTTTGTTTCTATTTTCGGAAATGCCAACAGTACGAGTGCGTTACCACATTCATTGTCCCCTTGTAACAAATAGCATTGACCAAGTAGAGAGACTAAGACCCTGTTCTCTCGGTATATACAAATATGCATTTAATTATTGGAATTCTAAATTTTATTTAATCTTTTTTTAAATTAAATATAGTTCTGATATATTACATTGGTAATTTCGTGAATTAATCGATACGTAAATAACCCGTGATTCAAAGCTAAAAGCTTTGTTTTCACATAATATTTTAAATGCATATTTGTCGCGCAAATTTCCAAACAATGTCAGTTGGTCTTCTTCCGACCAGGATAAGACGAGTTCATTTTCGTCCGCCCAGGACCCATCAAGTAGCTGTTCGTCCGATCAGGATAAGACAACTAGTTAGTGGTATAATATGTGTTATTCAAGTGGTGTTCTGTGTGGTGCAAATCTCCCAGAGTGCGACGTCTAACATTATCTTCCTTCGTGGATTCTGCTGAGGATGGCAACTTAGTTGCCGAAATACATATCCAGAGTACTTCACTCATCGAGGTGGTAAGGGTATTTTCTTTTTTTATTTATTTTTTTAAATTTTTTACTATCGTTCTAAATCCAATTCCTTTTTATTCAACTCATTTTTCAACATCAACATCAGAGGTGACCCGACTCGTACTGTCACATCGTTGATTCGCACCGTTATAGAGTAAAAGGAGGTGAACGAAGAACAGGTCATCCAAAGGAAAAGTGGTTACAGGAGGCTTGAATAGACGGGGAGGAGATAGGAATAAATAATTCGAGAGAAAGAGCCAAGTAAAGGAGGTTAAGGACGACAAAGTGTTTCAAAAGTATTATTACTATCAGTATCACTACCAACAAAGTCAACTGTTAAGCGACAGTAGATACATATGTGTGTGTAAGTTATATAAATATGCAAAGCATAATATATATTCGCTCTGCATAGCCGTTCTTAAATTTTCAAAACATCATGTTGACGTGTGAGTGAAAGAGCCTACGTGTGACAATTTAATCCCAACAACTCAGTCACTTGTATCTTGTAGCGTTTTACACGTACACACCAATAAAGACATCAAACATCTTTCACCGATGCTGCAATTGATATCGATCTCGCTAATCGTTCGTGAATGTCCTTCAACAAAATCACGGCCCGGTAATTACAATTGCATCCCCGAAACGATTAATTTATTTACGTATCGAAGATTGCCGACTTCCTGGTCGATCAAATATTGACTTCGTTCATTAAAGGCAACTGGGAGCGGTGGGCGTTCCCGTTCGTGTTTGCCTTTGCTCTAGGACAAATTTACTTTAATCAGTGCGATTTCGAAATTAACGTTCCTACCTTGAGGGCAATATGTTTGCGTTCGTTTATAACAAGCGCCTCGCTTCTCTATAGTAGTATGTTGTATGTACGTTGTGGAACGTCGGCATTGCGTCGAGTCGTGTTCAGATGAAGATTAATTTGCTCCCTAGCGAGATACAGAAGCCGTGCTCATATTCTAATTTAGGGCGGTTCGGTTAATGTGGAGTAATGCGGAATTAGTACTTTAGCATGATGGTAAATCGATCCAAGAGGAAGATTTAAATTATAAAAGAATTTTTTAAAATAATTTCTGTAGCGCTTTATGATAATGTTTATTGAAAATCAAAAAAGCATTTGATGGAGTTCAACTGCGAAATGTTTCAAAAAATATTTCTAGAAAACGATGTTGGGGACAATTATATTAAAATAAGTAGTTATAAAAAACTTACAAAAAGAGAGCAAGGTTTTATGCTCATTAGTGCCCATTTGTCCCGGAATACGTCAAGGATACAGCTCAGATATAGCCTGTGAGCAACCCTCTCCAATCTGGTCGTGAATAGTAATAGGCAGTGTCAATGAATGGCCGATAATAGGGATGATCTGCAGCGCCAACTAATGTGAATATACAAAGCAACGAAACCCACATGACATCTAAGATAACATGACGTTAATTAGAAGTTGGCAACGAATTAAATATTCCTAATATTTCTCTCTAGAACGGTGAATAGCCGATATTTGACAGTTGACCTTCGTACGCTGGTAGTTATATTTTGTTGATTATATAACTGACCCTATTAGAGTGTCGTCACAAAATCCAGTTGGTATGGTAACGCGCCATGTTTTTTTTCCAAACAAAACAAATAACCACCAAACATAACCATCATTCCTTTGAAATTGATTGCTTAGTTCTTACCAAGTTGTTATTTCCCTATAATTTTCTAACAATGTAACTGCATATTACAACATGTTACTATTATTATAATTATTATTATTAAAGATTATTAGCAGCACAGGTAAAGCAAATATGAGGGAACGCTCCTACAATACAGAAGTAAGTATAATCACTTTACATAATTTACAACAATCGACGGAGTTACTTTAAGAGATCAAGTAAGAAACACCGCAATAGGGGAAGTTTGAATTTGTGAGGCAAAGATGTCGCTACACGACGTGAATAGTAGAAATTCTAAAATCAAATAGAGGCATAAGTAATGACTAGTGTACTTTAGAATTGGGTTATGAAATGCACTAGTTCAGGGATGAGCAACACGCGGCCCGTTAAACATGTTTATGCGGCTCGCTAAGCATTTCTAAAATTGAATTTATTTTATCGACTTTCGCCCATCAATATATTGTTATAAAATTAATTATTAAAAACCGAAACAATTTTTTGTGACGAGTTACTTACTTGTCGGCGACTTTTCAAACATGCAATACGAACGCGCCTCGTCTGTGGTTCTTTGTGTTTGCTTCCGTCACACAATCAGTCAGACTGGTAAGTTGTTAACTAGCAATTTTAGCAATTCTTGTGTTTCTTGAAAGGCGTGAGTGCAATATCATTGTCAAAAAGGTAATATTAGAGTTTTTTTATTCAAAATTAAGTTTTCCTACAAATCTTTTTAACTTTCAAATTTTTAATCCATAATAGCATGTCGGACAAGCAAGCAAAAAAACGGAAGGTTGCGGATGAGCACAGGCATTTCCAAGAAAAGTGGAAATTTGATTTTTTTTCACTTTCGTCA
>JARFOC010079177.1:0-15007 GCA_031763485.1 Osmoderma eremita
TTTTACGTTCCCATATTATGTCGCGAGATACTTCAAAGTCATTTTAATAGTCGTAATTACGTTCCCAGATATCTATTATGCTAGTTGGGACACGTGTACTATATACCAAAATTCAAAATAATGTGGACAAAAGTTTGCAGCACGCATGTATGTTGGTGGATAATATAAATGAGACAAAATTCGATAGAAAGCGTCTTCAATATGATACTTCATAAACGCGCTTTCTATGTCAACTTTCGGAAAAACAAATTATCTAAATGTAGTATATGGTATACGATATTTAAACGTTTGGTCTATCTTAAAATTAAACAGTATACAATGAAACAGCAGTATACTGTAGTTATGCGTCGGGAGCATTCGCGTTTCTCCGTTGTTAGATGCACCAATAAGATTATACGGCAAATATAACGTGACAGCATGTGATCGCGTTTGCTTGTGTTTATTGGCGGTTTGTGTTGGCGTGTTCATTTGCTTTTTGTATCACTGTTTTCTTGTGACTGGTGACACGTGCCCTCTTCGCATAATCAGGTAAGGCTTTTCTATATTTCAATTAACGAATATTAATTTAGTAAATTGATTATCTGAGTTTATCCCCATATCCGCGCGTCAATTGCTAATCAAGTAAACCTAAAGTTTATTTTTCTTCTATTTTAAATTATCTATAACTGAGAAAACATTTGTAGGTTAAAAACAAGTTGAAAAAGCTTGTGTAATGCTAATTTCTGAGTATTTTCAGCCATATTTACTTAGATTGACGAATCGCTAACAAATCAATTAATACAAATAAAAATGTTGATAATTTGTAATGAAAAATAGGGAACAAAAACCAAGAATAACATAAACAAAATCGTTAATATTTTGGTAACTTAGAAGCTTGTAAGAACAGTTCGTTGTTTTTCTTCTCAATTAATTTTCAGTTAGAACCGCTCTGAATCGTTTAATTTCTGATCTTGAATCGGTTCAAGTATAGAAGAGAAATAAGCCTCTACAATATGAAAAGTGACAAATCAATGTATTTAGTAGACGTAAGCAAACCTTTAGCAACATAGTTATGACGTCTGCTGATGACGTACCCGGTCTGTTATTGTAAACAGACTTTACATCCCCGACTCTATATACGGATCGCTCAAAAAACCTTGACCGTGCCATGCGTTATTGCTGTAGTAGGAACTATTTGGTTTGCAACTTTGCTAGGGTTGCTGTATATTATCAGTAATCCGTCAGTTAGTATTAGTCTCGTTTATACAAATTTTCAAATGTTGAATGGATTTCTTAATTTAATTTAATTATCCATAAATTATCGCATAAAATTATTTGAACAATATCCAATAAATACATAAATAATAAATAATAGATGCTGCACAAATAAAGGGCAATTTTCGATGGCCACTCCGTTAGAATTAAATCATATCTGTACAAGTGGTTGCATACCTGATTAGCAGCGATGAAATTGTGATCGTAAATCGACGCCCGTGGTTTATAACTGGCCATGTACGGCTTCAATTGTTGCTGCAGTGCCGGTTCAAGGACGCGCGCTCTTTCCATGGCATCAGCCAAATTCATCCCGGAGATATCCCAGCCGTCCACAACGATGTCGTTAGGATGCACCATGGGAAGAACGCCAGTGAGTGGAACGTAAACGTCTTCGCCGCAATCGTTACTTCCCAATCGCATAGTAGATGCTTGCGTCAGTGATCCGTACCTGGGGGATTGAGAAAACCGTCAAATCCGAATAATTGGAAATGAAATTTAAATTTGCCGCCATACCAGTTGGCCAATTGGGGTCCTTTCTTTGTGGGCCAAGACATGCCGTATTTATTGGCGATGATGCCAGCGGTAAAAGTTGAACCGTTGTTGCCACCCCATCCTACCAACATGACGCCTAATTTAGACACCTTGCGGGAGGTCCTGATGGTTAGGCATTCAGTATAGGGCGTCACCTAACGTTGATGATAACATCGTTAATGATTGCGAGAGAAAACAAATTATTTTTTTACCTATTAGGAACAAATAGTACCTCCATTTCATTTAGTTTTTTTTTCAAATATGTATTAAAAAATAGAAAAGTAAAAATAAGTAATACCAGAAATAATGGTTTTTCTTTCAATGTTTGAAAAGATCAATTTTAGTATGTCGAAGAACGCATTCAGTACAGGAAATTGCTAGGCTACATCCAAAATCTATACAGTCCTACATTCGTCTGTTAAACCGATTGTCAGTACTTGTTGTGGGTGAGTTTGTCGGAAACGTTTCATAGATTATATTTTGCAAAAAATACACTATTATAGTGCACACCAATATACAAGGTGATTTGTTAGCGCTATAATCAACTTTAACCGATGAAAGGTGATGTAATTCCAAAGCAAAAATGCGTAAGTGAACATGGGCCCCAAAGAAGATTTGTTTGAAAGATATACCATCTTAAGGATATAAATAATATGGTTTATGTCATGAAACAAAGCATGAGTCCATTTGTCTTAGTTACGGAGTTATAAGCCTCTAAAAATTTGTAATCTTTAGTTGGCTGTGATTGTTTATCCCATGCTGTTACAAATTCTATTTGTAATATAAATATACTATAAAGTATTTTGTAAATACACGTTTTATTTACAATCTCAACCCATTCTTTGTCATAAATACATATTCTATTATTAATAAGGTAAAAAAAGAATATAAATAAGCAATGCCACTTTTACCGCCTAATGATTTTAGTACCTGAAAGCATTAATAGAGGGTGCTGATTCTGCTAACAAACTGTATGAGAGAGTTGCCTATCTCTGGATGCGTTATCATTGACAGGTACCTAAATAGACATACTGTTCATACTGTTTTTAATTCGGCATGTCGAGAAACAGGAAATCCGGTTTCAAAGCCTATTCGTCCACATGAAATAAACGTACAAGATGAAGAAAATGTAATTGATGCTGATTGATTAGTATAAGACATGTAACAAGCGATTTACATCTATTTTGTACAAGTATATTGTTTTACTAGGGCGTAAATAATTATCGCAATGACCACGTGTGATCTCTGGAAAATTCTTATGAACTACGCCAATCAATAACGCTTCCTTGATGTAGATATTTAGAACAAATATTATATTTCTTTTAATACATTTTTTTCGTAATGTTTTGTTTCATGAATTAGACCATATTATTTAAATCTTAAGATACGAAAACTTTGAAACAAAAGATGGGACCTGTGCGAAATAAGAAATATCAACTACATACTACAACGATTTTGCAATCTGGTAATCGACAAATCTTAAAAGATATTCGTTAGTTAAACGAAAGATTACTAGCAAACGAAATTATTGGCATTCTATGCAATTTTTTTTTGGGAACGAAGGATGTATATGTTAATCAGATGATAAAAACATCAAACGAACTCAAAAGTCAGGTATATGTGCAACAGGATAATAAATTATATATTTCTGTCCACAACACCTGCTCAAGCTTTTTTTGCACCAATAATTTACTGATAAGGACCCGGCCAAAATATTTATGAGATTCATAAAAATATTACGATAGTCTCATGACTATTTAATCTACACCCTAAACCGTTATTCATTAAACAAAGTTATCTTTACGAGTTAAACCTTCTTTCAAGATACATAAGGTACTTTTTTTAATGATCACTATCCGCGTCTACTTTAAAAATAGCGAATTTTAATTGGCAAAATCTTCGATTGCATACCAGACGATTTATTTTCAGTTGTATTTATAGGAATTAATACATCATGCCCTGTTGTGACTGACTCCCGATAATAACTTTACCTACCCTAAGCGCATGTATGTATATTTTCGTATCGATTTTCGCGAAAATAGTGTTTTATCTGACCGGCACTAGTATAACTACATCCGTAAATATTACGTGTCCATATATATATATACATTATATATATATATACATATATATATATACATATATGTATATATATACATTATATATATATACATTATATATATATATATATACAAGGGCGATACTAATATTTATTTAGCGTATTTGGTGGTTATCAGAACTTCACTTACCATCAATTTATTGCCCTTCTTCTCCACGTTCGTGGTCGAATATTCATAGTCCGATTCAATATAGTTGTCGACGTAGCGTACGTTGGGACTATTTACGAACACTTCCATTCTTAAAATGATTACAAATCAGAAAATGCTAAACGTTGTCAGTTAATTGTATATTGGAACAAATGCTTAAGTGCAAAGTTGCAGATAATCGTGACAGTAATAATTCCCCTGCCCGTACTAATTATCTTTTGCGAAAATGTAAAATCACGCAAAACCGGCTTTTCAGTTTGAAAGCAAATATTCGATCTGTCAAAATAAAGTACACACAACCCAACCACGCTGTGATTAATAGAATACCGCCAACGTCATGCCCGAAACATATTTATAACTACCGCTTCGGTAATGTTCGGGAATATTCGATGATGGTTTACATTCTAGAAGTCAATTCTACTGTTTGCCAGAGTAGTGGTGTTTTTTTTGTATAATTTGTCCGTCCTCTAACGCATTACAAACAAATAAAGCTAAATTAAGCGAATTAAACCGACATTACATTCACCCTACATAATAATCTTATAAACAATGCATCATTTTTAAATAACCCGAAGACGGCGCGAACATTTCGAATGCTCCTCGCTTGAAATTTTAACGTCACCGATTTCGGTCTAGCCGGTTTCCTATTAGCCCGTTCCTGTCTCGCCAGAATCATACGATTATAGGGCGGGTGCATTTTAAATTAAATCATTAACTTTTTTTAATACGAATTTATATGTATATATTTGTGGTGCAAATTTGGATGAATTCAGAGACGCTGCGAGGGTACAGCACGTGGTAAAATGCGCTTTAAACCTATTTCTGTTACATTCCCGATTTTCCAGTATGTTTGATACGAGACGCACTTACAGCGCACGAAAAAATAGTTTAATATCGTAATCGTTACTACATTATTCTTTTCGTATAAAAGGTTTTTGTAACTCTTCTCATAACGTATCAAACGTATGAGTATCCCAAATATCAGGTACAGTGCTAGACAAAAGGTTTAATTTTTTGTTTCCTTACAATGAATAATCCCCGCAATATCAATAGGGCGATATATTACTGTAAACGTTTCTTGGGTCATAAAACACGATTTTTCTTAATAATAAAGTTGGTGTTTCCCAAATTCATGTAACATCCACGTTCAAACCATTTAGAACCGTGTTTTCTATCCTTACTCACGGCACTTAATTTCTTTTAAAATTTAATAAACCTAATAAATAGGTTTGACACAAAATCTCGAGGAGAGCATGAAACGCATAGGAATGTTCCATTGATCAAGACTATTCCTATTGAGAAGTTAATCAATTAAAGGTAATAAAAAATGTCGTTAAAACATTTGGACCCAGCATCACTGTAGTATATAGTAAATAACAAAATTTAAATTTTCCATTGTTTAATAGGCTTTACGTTGTTTTTCAATTACTTACATCCAAAACAACATCTTCATGTTTTAAATTGAATGTCCTTACTGCTCCTAAGCATACGAGTATGTATTATTTAAAGAATAAATCAGAAAAAAAAATGAAAACATTCTTTTAAAAATTTTAAGATTGTGCCTCATGCACCCTACCAAGTTGGTATTTCAATAATGCAACGAAAGGAAAAGAAAAATACAAATCTAATATAACAACAGACACACTTTGCATGTGTCAAATTACACAAAGTGCAAGGAGAAAGAAATTAGGTTTAATGTTAGGGAATTGTAGCCGTACATTTTTTGCATTTTTATGCGACATATTCGATACTTTACTTATTTAGAAATTATTCTATTAGTGGTATATACATTTCAATTGCTAAATAATTAAAGAATAATTAAAACGTGTTGTATGATACATACATATGTAGTATAAAGGTTAAGTGCTTGTTAAATGTATAAAAGTAAATTAAAAATCAATATGAAATAAAGCGATACAGCAGTTTTTACATCATAAATTAATTTAAAAAAAAAGTGAACTTTAATTTTTAAGAATTATGCACTTCCGTTGATATAGTTTTGAAGCCACTGTACCTCTTTTATTAATCTGCTCAGTTATACTTAGAGTAAAAACGAAGAACCCTAGTGACCCTAGAATATTAGGAATTAATACAGATATTTTCAGTTATTTAACAACCTTCCAAGTATTTATATATGTAAAAAGTGATTTTAATCGTTTCGGGACAGGTTATATTTCCCGCCATAGCTTTTAATGCATTTCTCTTACGTCAGTAATGAGTGGCACTCATTGGGCGGGTTCTTAAATTCATCATTCAGTTATTTTACCAACGAAGTCCAACATATATTTTTTAATGTGTTCCATATTGTGTAAGTATTTTTGTTTGTTAAGGAGTTGATATTATATTATTTATCTTTACTATAGTTCGTTTTTTTATTCGGAGGAGTGAATTAACTTCAATCGGGTGACGTGGCCTAATTACGTTTTGATAGTGCGCATCACAACAAACGATAATACTAGAAAACGCCGCCGCTATATTTGCTTAACAGCTGTTTCCGCTGTCAAACATCTTTCAAAACGACGTTGTAAATCATGTTATACATAACCTCATTTATGGCTGCGTTCATAAATGCTTGCTGAAAGTGAATAAAACAGAAATTTGCGTTTTCCGAATAAAAAAACGAAGTATAGATTAGTAATCATAATTCTCTGATTGTGTTGGTGTGCCTGGAAGTACAGCTAACTTGAGATTTATTTTGAATCGGCGTCCATAGTTATTCTGGGATGACGTAGCTCCTTTAGGGTGGGTTTCCATACCTGCGTCGTGCGCCGTGCGTCGACGCAGCACTGCATTTAAAACGACGTTCTCCCGTTTCCATACTTGCGTTTATTTTTGTGCGTCGTTACAAAAAGATATCTAACCTCAAAAAGTTCGTTGTATATAGTATCCTTATAAATTCTCATTAAACATTCTTCAATACGAATGGAATAGGTATTACTATTGTATATTTTAAAATTTATATGCTTATACATATACACATAGACATTAGTTATTATTGATGCCATTAATATTTAATAATGAATTAAATATTAATATTAAATTTATATTTATTGGTCGTACCTCTCCTTTTGTAAACGACGCAGAAACTTCAACACAGTTGAACTACATGCAGCGCTGCAAATTTTTTGGCGGTTCCGAGAAATATTTAAAATGAACCAATCACAACTCGCGACGGACCGACGCACGACGGAGGTATGGAAACCCACCTTTAACAGTGTGTTTATCGTGCTGCCCCACAGTCCTTGCTATCTTTACTGATCTTTACTATCGAATAGTACTTTTCAAAATGTGTTATCAGTCTATTAAGAGGCTATATAGTTTAATTACTTGTTGAAGGGGTAAAATAAAAACAAGAAACATTTCCTAATACGTCAATGGCAAAAGGGTACGGAAATGTTGACGGTAGAATGTATGATAAACTTCAGAAAAATGAAATATATATAAAATATATTTTAAGAAACATATAAATATACCTCTGATTCACACAACACGTCTGATTAAATAGTTCCAGACATTCCTCACGTACAGACAGCTGTTTCGAACTCACCTAGTCCTCATCAGTGCACGTCGGAGGATGCCTGTCGCACGTTCAATATTCCGTATCGTTAACCGAACGTTAGCACATGTCTTTAAGGAAAATCCCAGAGACATCTAACGCCCAGCCGCGGATTCATGGAACAATCTCAAACGCGGTAACTAAGTTACCAGTCAGCTGAGATCCGTGTGATCTTATCGGCGTCGAATGACTAAATAAATCAAAGAAAGAAGATTTCTGCCAATAGCCGGCACGTACGTTAAAAAAAATGAAGTAACTGCACTGATGAGTACTAGGTGAGTTCGAAACAGCTGGCTGTACGTGAGGAATGCCTGGAACTATACAATCAGACGTGTTGTGTGATCTCAGAGGTATATTTACATATTTTTTTAAATATATTTTATATATACTTCATTTTTTGAACGTACGTGTCGGCTATTGGCAGAAATCTTCTTTTTTGATTAATGGTAAACTTAACAAGTCAAAAATAACGACTTCCAAATTACCAAATTAATCAGGGTTATAAGATTACAGATTAGTGTGCAACAAAAATATAGAATTTCGATTTTTATTAATGCCTGATGGATGATTGTGCAAATACCTACTTTGAAATCCTCTTTATTATTATTATTATTATTATCAACTGCATTGCACAAAATATAAACACCATTTACACCGCTTTTTCAAAACTTCGTAAATATTTGATTTTTATTTCTTTTTACAATGAAACAATTAAATGTTATTGATTCTAAATAATTTTTATTAAGACAAAAGTTACAACGATGGAAAATCAATATATATATAACGTACCTATCTGTAAAAAAATCGTTTAAATATATAAATTAGCGGATTTAGACTAGGCAGTGGCCGCCAAGTGTTTATGCACACATTCCTCCTTGTTGATCAGATGTGTCGTCTTGTTAACCAACTGCATCAAAGTCGACAGATCGTGGGCCCAATCATTCAAGACATCGCTAGGATCCTTGGATTGTTGAAAGTGTACGACACCTGAAGGCCTATCTGTCTTGGCCTGGACGCTCTTACTAACCACCATTTGCGAGAGGAACTCTTCAGTTTCTGCCGTACTCAGGTCTAGTAGTTCGGACATGCGAGAGATCTTTATTCTGGTATAATACTTGGCCATTACACGGATGTTGTGTTCTACGACTCGGCTCCTGAGAAAGAAAATCAAATGTGTTCAAGATACGAGGCAGTATACGGTACTATTTACCTCATATCTTTCCACCTTTGTTTTGCTTGTTCATTCCCACTGAAGATCGGGGTCGATTTTAGTGCACTCTCGTACAGTTCACATAAACCGGACCATTTTATCAATTCAGGTGTAGTGAATAACTTTAGCAACTGCCTAAATTGTGGTATTTCATCTAGGGCTTTGTCGACTTGAACCCGATGAGTTAGATCGGACTGCAAAAATTATAACAATCACATATATAGTTTCATTTAGCAAGGAAGCATTTGAAAGTTAGCAGTAGACATGGTTTAGATTTTATATGTATATATGTATTTATTAATGGAAGTAATTTAAGAAAGTTTAATTTTACGAACCTGTTCGTTGTCGTAGGGCGCAAGAATTAGATATAAGACTACGGCTTTCGCAGCAGCTTGTCTATCGGCAGGATCAGCTTGTATTGAGGGTGTATTCAGCACGGCACGATAGTGCTTACACGTAGCCAGGTATGAACCGTCATGTTCATCCAATTGCATCATCAAACGGAAATATTTCAACTTCAGATCCTACAAAACATGTTGTGTTAATAAACTTATAAATGTACATCAGAACTTTTTACTGACTTGTGCCGTCTCGTCGTCAAAAAATTTCCTATTAATCTTCTTAGAAATGATCTGAGTACGTATATAATCCTGCTTGGCAAGGCAGAGACGCATTTGCTCTAATATCAACTCGACTTTCTCCCGTTTATCCATCGAACCATATGTTTCGACTTGTAATTCCTGTATAATATTTGCAGCTTCTGTTATATCACCTTCTTCCTCCCGTATCTTAGCTAAGCGATGAGTTAAGCGTGCCCGCTCAACTTCCACATATATTTTACCTTCGGTAACTTGCCTAAATTTATCAATTCCTTGCATTACACTATTGACAAACAAAATTGTACTACTTACCTTAGTGTATCGATCAGTTTTACCATAGTCTCTTTATCGGGAGTCTGATCCACATATGTACAACACTCTTGTACCATTTTTGCAACAGCTTGCTTAAGTTGAGAACGCCTCTTCGATAGGAGTGTGATATGTTCGAACAGCGCATTCCAATTGTTAGCTTCTCTGCATATCTGTACTATCGCTACTAATACTCGTCCAGTAGAGACCATATCGGCGCCAGTTCGGGTCTGCTTCTCCAGCGCCAACAGTATGTCCAAGGCGTCGTGCATCTTACCAGCCTGCGCCAGTTTCTTACATTCCGGTATCTTTTCATCGCAAGAGGAGCTATAGTCCACTTCCATTTTAACGATTTTACCCGATTCCGTCGCAATAGACTCCATTCTTCCAAGAGGAGTTAGCACTATCTAAATACTAACCTATAATTTCTTAAACTACGGTTTTCTCGCGATTCGCTTTTGAGTTTTATGAGAGAAGTTATTATTTATCAATTAGTTAACAGAAAGAAAGAGTATTTACCACAAAACGTATAAGTGTTATTTAAATAAACGCCAAAACAAAACCAACTAGTCATCTGAATGAGTTGGTAATTTTTGTACTCTTTTTTTTATATAGGCATGAAAACGTAATAGGGATTTTTGCTTTTTAGCAATTGGTGACTGTTAAAATTCAAATTACTGTAAAGATATAAAATAAAACGTGAGGATTAACTGAAAGCAAGAACGTAAAATAAATATAAATAATCCTCTTGAAATTAATTCTAAAATAGAAAAATCATAATTTTTCCCATTGGATATTTGAAGTGAGCGCGTTCTTAAATTTATCGATCGAACCATCGATTATACTTTGTCCCTGTTTATTACATTAGTTAAACCGTGACAAAGTATAATCGATGGATCCATAGATTAATTTAAGAACTCGCGCAGTAATAAGAAACAACCCCCATCAGAAACAAATGAAAAACGTTAATCCCTTTCCTTCCGTTAAAATTTCTACGATACGAGTTGAATTCAGTGACTGTAAAGAAAATCGCGAATTAAATGGGTAAACGCAACAAATACACGCGCATACCGCCCGGAAATGCTAATCATTGCAAAGCTAGGGCTTCGAATATGTCCGTACATTTTAAAAATACCTGCGAAACAGCGAACGCCCTAAGTGGTATGACCGTAAAGAGGGCGACCGCCTACCTCAAGAACGTGATCGCCAAGAAGGAGTGTGTCCCATTCAAGATATTCCGCGGCGGCATCGGCAAGTGCGCACAGGCGAAGAATTTCAAGACGACCATAGTGAGTTTGCAACAGTTTTAAATCGACATGAATCGCAATGTAAAACATTATCGTTTTAGGGACGTTGGCCGCAGAAGTCCGCTAAATATTTGCTGGATTTGTTGCAGAACGCCGTGAGTAACGCGGAATATACAGGACTGGATTGCGATTTGCTGTATGTTTATCATATACAAGTGAATGCGGCCCCATTAGTACGAAGGCGTACTTATAGAGCACACGGTGTTATAAATCCTTACATGGGTCATCCGTGTCACATGGAAGTCGTTCTTGCCGAGAAATCACCATAGTTCAATAATCTGTTACTTGTTAGAGTAATTAAAGTAAATTTGTAACAGTATAATCGTGTTTTATTGAGTTATCCCTGTATATACAATGTTTACCTATTTTTCCCATCTGTCAGTTCGGCTTTCATCAATACAATGGTAGATAAAATTGACAAGTAGCGTAGAAATTACTATTCGAATCATCTAATTCGAACACGTACATGCCTGTTATTAATAGATGTTTTTCGTTCCAGAATAAAAAAGAATGTTATTCTTTGTTATTCATTAAACCGTAACGGTGTCATAACAATGGACTCCTGTAATAAAGGTAAATATGTTTTACAAGGGTTTTACTCGCCGGTTGATCCGCAATTTCCTTTTTTCCAATTGGTATGTAATTAAACAAACCCTTTTTATTTAACACTTTCTTTGCTTGCAGATTGAATGTTTGCTCTATTACCCGTTAACAATAACAAACACTAACATCTCCTTACTTTCTCTTTCCAAATCCTCCTCGACAAAACAAAAATAAGTAAATCCGTTAAGGTACTTGAAACTAATTTTATATTATGGACAAAAGAAGTAATAATGGCGGCAAAATTATATTGGGAATGTTAAAAGGTAACAGCATAACACATTTAATTTTAATCGATTTGCTTATTGTGTAACATTGCATAAATTATATTGGTTTTTGTCATGTGCTCTCTGAATAATGTAGAGGTAATTCACTAAAGTTTTTGGCAGGTAAATCTGTCACGGCTTCTACTCCGTCTTTGGCTTTTCGTTTTAATGCTACAGCCGAAGAAATCGAAGAAGTCTACACGAAAGAAGATGAACTTAAGGATACGGTTGGTGATAATGCTCTTTCTGTAGGTAAGTGATTAAAAGTATTAACTGACCATGTGAATGTACGGGATGTGTTTATATCCAGAAAAGAGTAGTGAAGTGGAAACTAGTCCGAGACGTTCGATCCTACCGCTATTAGGTAAGAGATCCACCAGTGTCGACGTAAACTCAACAAGCGCACAAGATTCTTCCCCTCCATCTGATCCGTGGAGATTCCTTTCGGATATTAAGGTAAGTCAATCAATTATATAATATTTCTAGAAATAAGATTCTAGATCAATTTAAATATTGTGGAATTTTAGATTTATATATTTTATCTTACATCCGTTAGATATTATCTCAAAATTGATGTGTTTGTATTAAGTGGATTAAAATGATTCCAAATACTTTTATTTTTTGCAATACCTAATACAGGGTATTGTTAAAGTTTGAAACATAATGTTCAGAGGTTTTTAAAACATTTGGTGTTGAAAATTACAGATATTTTTAAACATTTGAAATCAAAATTTTTCATTTATGTAAAAATAGTAGTAATTTCAAAAAAATTAGATACATATTTTAAGTTGTTGGTTTAGAAACATAATTTAAAACGATTTTGGCATACATTGTGTAATTAACAAATATAGATAGAGTATCTAATTGATTTTATCTTTATTGCTTCAAGTAATATATATGGAGAGGTCAAAAAGTAGCATATTCCAGCAAATTTTTGAAAAACCCCAATATTTTTTTCTTAAGAAAAATATAGATGAAACATTTTTATTTATACAGGATAAAATAGAGGTAAAATACACTGAATACAAAGCCCGAACATCTGAAACAGAGGGCTCACCGAAAATCAACAAACCAGTCAAAGACAGTAAAGAAAATTCTAGCCTGTCCGATTCGGAAGAAGCATCCGAGAGTAGCATATCTAAAACTTGCGGTGTTATATCAACTACTGAAGGTATATTATGCCAAAAGAGTTTTTTTTTTAATATCCAATATTGTTACATTCACATTGTTCATGTTATGAAATTATTATTTGACTTGTATGGTATACTATTATTTAGCGGCTGTTTAAATTATTCTTTTTTTATTTATTTTAGGTGTTGAAATGTCTAGCGACGACGAGACACCATCTCTCTCTGAGGAGGACAAACAAAACCTGGAAAATTCTTCCCGGCCGTTAAAGTCGGCTTCGATTAGTGAGCTTAGACATCGTTACCGATTGACTGGAAAGCAGGATATCACCAAGGAAGGTTCCCTGACAGGTGAATTCCTCGAGAACATCCAGAAAATCAGTGAGTCTGTCTTGGATGAAGAGATCGAGAGTGGTGTTGATGTCTTGGCTGATCTAAATGTGTCGAACTTCGAAGTGGACAAGGAAAACGTGTTAAACATCAAGCAAGTAACCGGAACTGACATACGTGAGGCCGAATTTGCGGATCGAGATGACTTCCGTACCGTGTACAGCCCTCAAGGATTCGTTGATCTCCGACGAGAAGAATCCGGAGTGTTTAATTGGGTAAATTTACTTCACAAGTAGGTTTATTTAAAATAAAAATTTTATAATATTTGTGTTAATTTTTTTTTGATTTTCAGATCCAAAGTGGCCAGTATAACATTACTATGTTTGGCTTTGTACTTTTTACTTCCATTGTCTGTATACATTAGTGGTTTTATAGCCGGCGGGTTAGTTTTGTCTGCGTTCTGGACGTTATATATAAAGTTGTTCTTGGATGGGCCCTCGATTTCCCAAGCAACAGCACCATTGCATATACCGTTTGTCGAGATACCCTCAGCTAGGGTACATGAACCCATGACAAAATACGAGGTAATATAAAACAGTTTTATAACATCCACGCATTATTTTTGTACGTTATTTTTTATCAATAACAGGGATGGATGAACGAATATCCGGAGCAGTATAACCCGTTGACTTACCACGTCTGCCAAACCCAACCCGTGTACCTGCGTTTGCAAGGAAATCTCTTGAAACTCAGCCACACGAGGCATAAGATCCCAAAGCGTGCCTTGTGGAACGAGCCGGAACACAAACCCTCCTTCACCCGGCACAGAATTTATAACCTGTTTGGGGCTAAGATTGTTTTATTGCCGGAAGGCCTTGCGAGAGTCAGGTATTTCAAAAAGAACATAATTTATCTCTCGATTGTTTTGTAAGGCTTTATGTGTGTACAAAATAGACTTTGGAGTAAGAAATATCCGATTTGCATCATCCTCAATAAGGACCAAATGAATCTCGAGGAACCGGCTAAGAAAGTAAAGGAACGCAAAGGGAAAGAGGTTAAATTGCCCGAATCGAAAACTAATTCTGTAATCGAAGTAAGTATCTTGTGGGTCAAACTGATGTTTACGGCGCCCATTTCCAACTGTTCGCGGACACGTACTTCGTATGCGTAAAGATAGACAGTGTTGTCAGATTTCGTTTAATATTTCTAGAGCTATTTGACGGAATTCATTAGAACTTAAAAACCGCCTTCCTCTAAGAGCCAGTAATAATTGAGCAATATACATCTGACGACGTTACCTATTCTTAGGCACCTTCTGGGCGTGTGCGAGCATCAGTTTGAAATAGGAGCGGTAATCAGCAGTTTTACCATCTTGTTAAACCGAATTGTATTTACCTTATGCTATTTTATCCGACGATCCCACAAATAATTTTACAAAGTTCAAATGCAATTTCGAACCAATTATATAGTACTACACGGCCTAGTCCGACGGAACAAGTACAATCGAGCGTAAACTCCATTCACTTTAAGAAAACAGTAGTGGGCGCTGCGATCGGCGGAAGCATCACACAGGAGTAATAAGGATATATTCGGAAATAGCGGCAAATTCAAATTTATTTCAATAGGAACAGCTGATTAAAATAATAGATTA
>JARFOC010079188.1:0-15007 GCA_031763485.1 Osmoderma eremita
AATACTTGTTTATGTAAATAGCAGTCGAACATCTGGTACCCTTCTACACTGTTAACGTTGAAAATATCGGAGTTCTGGATTTTAGGTCGGAAACTTTTATGTGACCACGAGTGTACATATATGTTGATTTAATATTATGATTATTTTACAAGATTTAAACTCCGCACTGTCGCCCAGTTTGACATCTACAAAAACAAACACGCCAAAGATATCACATGCCTTCAACAAGTCTAGCAAGATGTAGCAATATTCCACAATATTTACTGATTTGTCAATGAATTACACATTTTCAATATTTTGTACATGTACCCATACATACGTAATTCCATAATATTATTTATAAAATATGCAATCCATGGATATCAGAGTGGACTAGCATTATTTAACGTTGACCACGGGCATAAAACATAAAACGACAGCGAAATTAATTTTTGAAATTGCATTTCAATTTTTTGCCGTTTCTAATTTTCACCGACCACGATCGGAAACCATTGTCCCCGTTTAATTGGATTTAATTTCAATACTCCAACGGGAATAATTGAGTATTTTTGATATGCAAATTTCAATGCAAATAGATTTTAATTAGTTCAATGCGCCAATTAATTTAACAAAACGGACGACATTTTTCCACGAGTGCACGCTAGAAATCGATCGACCCAATACCCAAAAAAGACGTGCGAATTTATATTAATATCAAAACCGCTAAATAAACAACCTAGTATTGATCGATATGCTAATGCATTGATATGATTGGCGGGATTTGATTTATTTCCTGGTTGGGTGTAGTGAGTTCATTGATAGTTTCAAAACCAAATAACGTGCTAATCCAAAGGATGAAGATGCAGTAAACAAGAAAGTTATTGCAAATGTGACAAACACCACATGTAAAGTTTTGAAAACAACTCTATCACTGAATATTGTATTACAGAATAATCGCAACTTGATTTTCATATAAAACAAATAGTTCTTGTTAGTTACATTCATGCCCGGCTAGTGGCGTAGTCGGTTAGCGGCTCGCTCACTACGTCGGCGTCATGGGTTAGAGCCCCGTGTAGCGTCCTCAGAGTTAGGTTTTCCGTGGTTTTCCTAACTCCTTCGGCAAATGCTGAGCGCCTAGATCCTAAGTCGCTCCACGGGCGCAGGCGCAATAATAATCACTCATGGCCGCCATCGACCCCATGTAATTGGATCACGCTGTTGGGGAGAGGCATGAATTATTATTATTATTATAATCATTTAAAGTGTTGCTATTGTATCAATATTAGAAAACATCTTGATCGATACTTCATCAGTATTCGTTCAAATATGACTAACAATCATCATAATTGAACTAATTTCAAGGCTGTAAGATGATTTTAATATTAGCAACGCTAAATGTTTTTCACAGCCGTCTTATGTAAACTTCCCATCTATAGTAAAATGTTGACCTACCCATAATTTATAATCTCTTTGGTGCTCGAACATTTTTGTAGTTTATTATATTAACCGACTGCATCTATTTTGTATTTGGGAAGGAATAGGAATTGCACATAAATTGTAAGCAATTCTTCTGGAAATAACAAATTGCCGTACCCTGGCCGTACCATATGCTTATCGCCAAATAAAATCGCATTTAAGGGAAATCAAATTCTCTTTTATGTGTGGAAGGGTTCAACTTGATTATAGGATACCATGATTTAGATTTTCGACTAAAATAAGGCGGGACCAATAATAAGCGTCCCACCAGCTATTTATTATACACATTACCCGGATTAGTGGGATTGTTCATATGTAAATTTTTACGAGACCAACAACGAGGTCTCTTCTCGTTTCGTGCGTTCCCCTTTCGGCGTCCAAATTGTATTTCTCTTTCCTAAATCCCATTTCCTTGGTAAAATTTGCAGAAACCAATAAAAGCATTAAGCCTCTATTAAGAGATAATTATTGAACTCCTCAAGTTATTAAGAATTATCTTCACATTAAACTTGGCTAGGCATTAAGGTACAGGGTTGAATATATAATCGCATGCATAAGAAGTGAAAGTTGTTAAGGGATTATTAAGGGGTTGTTAACGGATTAAGAATCAATTTGTTGTGAATTTATAATTACTTGTAATTGCATAAGGAATAAATGTTTACAATAAACTCCACCGATATAGGAACGATATAAAATATTGCATTATTACGAAAATAAATTAACTGATTTATCTAAATCTAAATTGAAATCTAAATCTTGTAAGTGCAGTAACGTTATTATTAGGTTGCTTGCGATGGAAGTGATAGAATCAAAACGTGGAATACCAGTCATCCTGTATCCTGGATACAAGTTCAACTTAATGGCAAAAAACAAAAACTTAATTCTTCGATGGATTTGCGTAGACAGGGACTGCCTAGGAGCGATTGTTACTGATGAAGTAAAATCAAAAGATATTGCAAAAAATGAAGTCGATAAGTGTTTATATAAATCCAAAAAGAGAGCAAGAGAAGAAATGACACCAGTATCGCAAATATATCAGCAAGAGATGATGGTTGCTAAGAACAGAGGTTTGGATTTAATTACAAATATTCCACACTTTACATTAGTGAAACATGCATTATATAATAAGCGACACAAATCGCTAGGTACCTATTAGCTTGCTTCCGAAAAAACGAGTAGATATAGAGGTCCCCTAGTTTATCAAAGAGTATGTCATAAGTGACGATGGTATGGAATACAGGATTCTTGTATTTGCAATGGACGGAGGTAATTTATTAGCAGGAGGTACTTGCTTTCCCGTTCGATGGGACTTTTAAAAGCTGTAGTTCAATGCTATGCCAATTATATACAATCCACGTGGATACTGGTAGTACAGAAGAAAGAGCAAATATCATTCCTGCCGTATATGCCCTGCTACCCGACAAGAAAGAGGCCACGTATAAACGATTTTTCTTATTAAAAAATAAAATCAAGAATTTCTTACCAAAAAAATGTATTTTGGATTTTGAAGTTGCCGCATTTAATGCTTTAGAAGAAGTTTTTTCCGGCTACAGTTATCAAAGGGTGTAACTTTCATTTTAATCAAGCCCTTTGGCGTAAAGTACAAGATTTACGTCTAACAAACTTGTATACGGAAAACGAAGAAGTATGAAACCACATAAGGAAGTATACTGCATTATCTCATCTGCCAGAAGATAATGTTACAGATGGTTGGCTTTGTAAAATGGAAAATTCTCCTACCGATAAAGTCATCGCTAAATTTAACGATTATTTTGTTGATCAATGAATTGATAATTCTCGCCGAATATGGACTTGCGATGGAGAACGTCATCGGATTACAAATTCTGTAGAAGGATGGCATAGCAGACGCAACAGACGGATCGGAAAAGCACGTCCCAGTATATTTGAATTAATGAAAGTTCTTCAGGAAGAAATGCACTATTATAATACTTTTTCCCTGCAAAATTCTGTGTGCGTAAGTACCACTAAAAGAGCACTGTGAATTAGGCGTATGAAAATAGTTGTAAGTGACCTAACCCAGATTAGATAAAATCTTAGTGACACATTGGACAAGCTGAATTACATTGTAAAATTGTAGATAGGTTTACTTTCAATTTTAATTAAGTATTGTATAACATTGAGAATAGATAAACGTTACCCTACATAGAGTTAAAAGTACTTTTTTGTTTTAATTTTGCCTAGTTCCTGTAAAATATAAAATTGAGGCACGAAACGAGAATTCAGAAACACATTCACTTCCCATCTATAAACTGAACGCCCAATAGGAAGAAATTTTGTGAATCGCAAGAAGAGGGAACGCCCGAAACGGTCACAAATCTAACACCGAACCTTAACTCTATTGGATGACTATGCAAATAAAATGATAATTGATCGGTCAACAAGACACGTTGGGAACATTGCTCATCGATACTACATTTATTCATAATAATTTGGAATGTATGTACATATGTACTTTATAAGAATGTATGTTTTTTAATACTTTTGAAACAGTCCTTCCAGAACACTTCAAATTTTCTTGATGTTCTCGTGCATACCCTTCCTCTCAAAGAGGATGTTATTGTGAAACCTCAACCCGCCTAAGCATTATAATGACTGAAGATGGCGAGTAGCGTCTCCTCACCGAAACGTGATTTAAGCACCAGCTGGTAAGCAGTTTTGGGCAAGGTAGTCGCCTTTTACTACAAATATCCCTTGTTCCCTGAGAATGCCACTTGAATGCAATAAACTGCAGTTTCCGTTAAAGGTTTGATTCGTCACATTACCTGATCATGACAAACTTGAGCTTTTATTTTACGTGGGCTGGTCTCTGAGCAAGCTCATTCAACTCTAGTAAAATTCAAACATAAAAGATTCTTGAACAAGCAATTATGGAATACTTATTTTATAATGGAGGCAGGCGTAAGAATAATAACCCATGGCTGCGTTTGATCCCCTGTGATTTCCTCACGCTGTTGGATTGAGGTGTGTTTTGTTACCATATTATCAATACGCTTATAATATGTCTATTTTGCTAAGACATTAACTTATAAATCATATTTCATGGAAATTTATCAGAAAACTAATTAGACAACTGTACAGACAACTGTATTAAAACTAAATTTCAAGCAAGCGAAGTCGTGGGAAAGAGCTATTAAAAATATTTTAAATTACTTTATATTGAAACAGGTTCGGTCGTCACAACAATTCAATCCAACCAGTTATTGTTTTGACGACCCAACCTGCACGAATAATGGCTTCTGCATCGCTCGGTTAACTCAATTATCTTTTCAACTGAACAAATTGTCATTAAGTCCTCGCCTTTTCATTCACTTCTCTTGTACTCGTTAGTGCTCCTTTCTTCCTTTTCTTTATTTCTTACATACAAAAAAAGCACTGGTGTACCGTTTATAACACGTGTTTTCGACAAAATAAATCCGTCTATTTTTACCAGACATTCATTCAACTATGTGTGTATATTAATCCCACATAGTTGATTTTAGCACTGCATACCGAATTTGTGACGAAATATCGTGCGTATGCGAGAAGGGGAAAGGCGGTGCCGATATTCGAATATTTACATAACTGTTGTAATTTATTATTGTTATCTGTAATGCAGTGAAAGTCGATGCGGGAATGTTTAATGGTAATTTTACGCTTAACGCGAATGTAATTACGTAAATCATGTAGTAAGTTGTTTAAAATTTTTATTTGATTTTTGTTCATTAAAAGATATTGGAGATAAGAAAATCTAAGTGGAAATTCTGGGAATTGTGTTATAATTTCTTTATTTTATTAATTTTCATCTATATACATTGTGCGGGTTGTGCATTCTTGGCAAAATTGTAGCCGCTCACTTGAAGCCCTTCAGATCTGTAGGCGTAGGTAATAACGGTTGGTCACTCCACTATCTCCTCGCACTAATGTCACAAGTTCGTATTTGTGCGTGCCTCTTTATACTCTTCTCCACTACTGTCTGGTGTTCATCATCTTTATCCATCCCTGGACTCCTGTAATCCTGATGTTCTTGACAATTTGGTCCTCCTGCCTTGCTTCAGATTTTCCTCTTAGTGTCCGATAGGTTTCAATTTTTTATTATATTGAGCACTGATTGTTCTCCTTTTCTATTTATGTGGCCATACCATCTAAACGAAATCTAAACGAACTGATCGATGCCCCACTTCGTTCGGAGATGATACAGAGGGACTAAACATTGAAAGGTTAATCAAAACCTGGCCAGACGATTTCTTACATCAACACTAAGGACTAGTGAAACGTAGAGAAGAGGTGCCAGTGGACGTTTCTCCCCCAAACCACAAACTTTTAACAAATTTACTTAATACTTTTTGTGATGTAGATTGTGAATATTTATAAAATAATAAGAATTTTCATCCATAGTACAATGTATTTTTAAATATATCTCACTTTTAACCGCATATACTTGTCTCAGCGCGAAACTAGTTTTACACCATTTTCATGTTCTGAAATTGCACACCATGTAGAGGTTTTTTCAGTGCTACGTAACAAATGATACTCGCTAGATGTCAGATCAATTGACCAGTTTCTGCTCTGGTCTCAACAGCGGAGTTACCCAACCTTGTTCAATCCAAAATGATCGCACAGAAAATGTCATAAGCTTACCAATGCTTATATACTTGCACTCATATGCTTACACTCATATGCTCGAAGCTGTTTACTGCCCCTTCGTGCAGGGATCATATTCCAGTGACGTTCTACCAGCTTTACTCGCCAAATATTTCATTTAATCGTTGAGCAATCTCCCATTTTTGAACCAGAGAAAGAAAATAATGGCTCTAGAGACTGCGTACCACATCCTATGTGAATGCAAGCCCTTAGACTCTAGAAGACAGGCAATCTTTGGGAAACCACAAATGAACCCAGAGAATTATATAGACCAACCGGCCAAGCACCTGTACAGAGCACAAGGGTTTTGGGACTGGGTGGAATAGGAAATGAATACAAAAAAATGGAAACAAATACAAAAAGCCAAGAGGCTGAAGTTTCCCGGAGACTTATATAAGACGGCTCCCATTAAAAAAAATGCGTTTGTCCTTTGTTATGCATTATCCAGCAGCAGAACCACAATTCCTACAACTTCGTAAACATCCCATGTATTTCAACATAAAGAATTTCGTTCTTTTTAACTATAAACAAAAACTAACTAAAATCTAACTCATTTACCACTGATTGTAAAATAACATAAAATGAGATGAAGTAGCATCGTTCATTACTCATCAAACTTTATCATCGAAGGAAAGACAGAAAAATATCAATTCCACTATACTTTTGTAGATCCAATCGCTACATAACCGAAGACAACATTCCCTATGCGCAACCTGAAACTATCCAGATCATATCGCCGGCAATACATTTACCTTCTAATGAGAGGCACAAACATCGATGATATAGTGAGAGGCCGCTGGCGGGATGTCTACGTGCTTTTGCACCGCATCTAATAGGCTTAGCTAGTTTAGTAGCCGTTTGCTTTAATTCACCCCAAGTGGACTAACTGGCGTATTGTATACACACACTCCGCGCTTAATGCGGGGTAATATCCAAAATGAATCGTCTGCAAGTTCCAGTATTTGTCAAATATTAGCGCGTTAGCTTAATTAATACAATTAAGTTAGTAGTTCGCGGTAAACACGCGGCGGTTGTTTAGATGTTTGAGGGATTTCAGCATATAGGAAAAAGATCTAACGTACCTACGTATTATAAACATGTTGTTTGATAGTTTTGCTTGTATTTGGACAATAATTTAATGACGTATGCGTCGAATGTATATAGATATACAGTTGCTGCATTCCTTATCCCATACCAACAGTTTTGATCATCTTTAACAACATTTCATTCACCATTTTTTATAAATACATAGTGGCAGTATTGTTTTTCTTAATAACAGACTTAGTTTCAACTATTATGAGAGCTATCGTTTTCGTTATTACACTAATTGCTGAAACTAATTTATCTATAAATGCTCAAGTATATTACCGCCTAACCACGGTGTTTTTCCCGTTTCTTTTGTTATTATTATAGGAATTGTGGAAGCTTTCTGGTTCTTGTGGAATATAGTGTGGGATTATTTTCTGATTTTCCCTCCTATGTAACTAAATGTATGCATTTTATTTAAACAGTATATATGTATGTTGATTAATAAAAAATGGTAGAAATAAGACTCTTGTGGTTAAGAAAGTATGTAAAAATATTTACCGCCATCGTCAGTGGTAAAGATAAATACAAAAAATATCAATTATAGTTCTGTGTGTTATATCTTGATTTTGTACTGCAAGGTTTGCGTTTGTATGACTAGAGCAATGGCATTCGTAAAATACAAGGTAGAACTGCGTAAATACTTATTCGTTTACCATGAGTTTTACAAGTACTGGCTTGTTTCACTTACTGTACCCAGCATCGTCACTTTTCGTCTTAGAAGTAACTAGCCTTAATGTAAGAAGTAAAAAAAATATTGCAAGCTAGATTGTGACGTTGAGTTTGTTACTAAGGTCACATACAACTCGTATTACTTAAAAATAATAGTTGCAAATCTAATACAAGTTTGTGTCGTATTGGCCCGCAAATGAGCAACAACTCGAAATATAATCAAAAATATATACATTTTTCAAAAATGAATGATGAAGTACACGATTTTTAATATTGTTGAATAACAAATACACAGCGAAACAAAAATTAAAATAAAGACACAATTTTAGTTAAAAATTTTCCTGCGAGTCGAATAGACCCGAATTGACTAGCAGGGTTGAAATTGGTTCCTTTGTATTGAAAATTCCTAAGCTTTCTGTACTTCCAAATTGATAGGCTCCGTATAAGAACCACATGCCCTACCTATTTTAAAATGTTGTGCATATTCATGTATAATACGCAAAAATTTTGAATCATTTCCGAGTTAATTCCAATACGGTATTGCAGTTTGGTGGTCTGCTAACGTAGACATGTATTGGAATGGGGGCGGCTTGCCGTCAAGTTGTCACCTCTCCCCTACCCTCTCCCTGTGCAAGGATAGTGGAAGGCTTGTATGCATTTTTTAAATGTGGGAACTGTGTTGGGGGAGAGGGGGCAAACTTGAGCAAGCCCCACAATTAACATTTGGATTTCCGCAATTACGACTATATTTTTCCTTATTAAAGATTGTTATATATCATCAACTGTTGATGGAGTACATACATGCTTGTACGCAGATGATACGTCGCTCTTGGTGCAGGCGCCGAACAAGCAAGAACTCGACGAGCGATCGCAGAAGGCCTTTACCGACGTAAAAAACTGGTTTCCCGCAAACAGATAAAAGGTCAATCAAAACAAAACCCAGAAAATTGTATTTACGACAAGGAAAGGTACACTATCCGCAGCAAGATTTCTGGGTATTACCATCGACAGCATTATGAGGTGGCATCAACACATATGCAGTTTATCCAGCAAACTCTCCGCCGCTCTATATGCCATAAAGAGAGTAGGGCACACCGCTGGCCGTGAAGTTGCTAAGCTAACTTACCGCTCTTATTTTCATTCCCTCTTGTCTTATGGGATTCTTTTTTGGAAAACGTCCACAGAAATACATAAGATATCTATACTATCAAAACGAGCAATTCGACTTCTCTGCAATCTAAAATATGATCGATTGAGTTGTCGGACATACTTTATGAGAGAAACAGCGGTATATATATTATCAGCAGTGATGTACGTACACGAGAACAAGAATTCGTTTCCTCTTAATGGTAACCAGCACGCCTACTCAACTCGTAATAGACATGCGATAACGATGCCATACCACAGACCGACGTCCACACAAAGATCTATGGACTATTGGGGCGCGAAACTTTACAATCATTTACCGAATTGTACTAAGCCTCTGCCACCAGAAAACTTTTAGAAAAACGTGTTAAAGCAATATTAGTAAATATTGCAAGGACTGTGGGGCAGCACGATAAACACACAGTTCGGATTACTCCTCCCGCACAAGTATTAATTAATTCGGGACGACACGTGTTTCGGGAATACGTGGATTCCCATCATCAAGTCAGGCACCGAATTAATACTTGTGCGGGAGGAGTAATCCGAACAGTGTGTTTAAAGCAATATTGTTAAACAAGGAGTGTTACCAGATAGAGGAGTTCTTTGACGACGGCTTTATGTCAGCCCAATAGTGTTTTATGTAGTTGTTTGTCTATTTTTTTGTTCACTTGTTTGTATACATTATTTTACTTACTTATTTTATTTTGTGTATTTTTATATTTACTATTTTATCTTTACTTCCCTTTTTGATTTGACTATTGTACATATACTACATGTCAAACCCTTTTAATGACATCATCTGTAATGGTTTGTATTACAAATACATATAGCAATAAAATTAAAAAAATATGTATCCATCTACCATATTATAATTTGGAGCTTGCGTAGATGCAGGGAAAGATAAATAGAGATAACATAAACTGCAGTTTTGCACCCTGTAGCAATAATATTTCAATTGCAAATTCATCCGGAGCTCTAACACGGGAAAAAGCTTAAATAACGAGTCTGTGGTTGTATCCTTTTATTTAATTTGTAATGATGTATATTTGCCGTGTTTGCGGCACATATACCTACGTATAAAACTCGCATATATTACTTCTTTTATCGAAAAGTCGATCGAAAGAATTTTTTTCCTAAAAAAAAATATTTCGCTCTTAATGAATTTGGTCCATACTTTAGACGCGCACTGTATCTAAATATTTTAGTTACAAAGCTTCGTAAATTGTGAGCTTAATACAATATTTCCAACGCGCTGCAAAAGCTCTCAATTTAAGGGGGGAGGAAGAGGGAAAACCACTAGTCTATATTATATTCGAACACCTTTATTACAAATGCAGAGCCAAGCTCCATTAATCATAGTGCAAGGTGGTGCAAGCCAAAAACAATGTTATCACCTATTACAAAGTTTTGTATTCGAATGTGGGCGGCTTACTCTCCCCACCCCTCTCCCTGTGCAAGGATAGTGGAAGGCTGGTATGTACTTTTTAAATGTGGGAACTGTGTTGAGAAGGGGGGCTACACCTTGAGCAAGCCCCACAATTAACATTTAGATTTCCGCAATTGCGACTATATTTTTTCTTATTGAAAATTGTTCATATCAACTGCCATATCATAATTTGGAGCTTGGGCAGATGCAACTTACGGTAAATACAGATAACATACACTCCAGTTTTGCCGACTGTAACAATAATATTTCAATTGCAAATCCGTTCGGAGCTCTAACACGGGAGAAACCTTAAATAACGAGTCCGTGGTTGTATCCTATTATTTAATTTGTACTGATGTATATTTGCGGTGTTTGCGGCACATGTACATATCAAACTCGCATGTATTACACAACGGAACTGTTAGGTATGCGTGTATAACGTTGTGCTACAGATTATTCATGAATTCCTACTGTAACGTGGGTATATGTATATAACATATAATAATCGGAGGACGACTGGATGAGGATCCCCTACAGCCTTAGTAGATACGAACAGACAGACGCGCGACGTAACTTTAAGAGCCAAACAGTAATCCGAAAAGCTCCTTCGGCCGTTGTCGTATTTCAGTTTCGAGTTAAAAAGGCACATCTGCAGGTAGGAGCCGGCGGTTGGTTAATCTTCGTGTTAGTCTAGCAGTAGACTTGGCTGCGTGTAGTCATAGGGAGACTGCTGCGTTGCTCTGTTCCGGTTTGGACTCCGTGTGTATCACGTGTAACGCGCGTCGAGCCGACGAACTCTCGCGCTTCCAGGCTCCTAGAAGTGTTTCTGTTCTTCGTGTATTTTTGTGTTTTCGATTTTACCAGTGATTTTCTCCGATTCGATTTTATTTTTGTTAAGTGGTGCTTGTTTTACGGCAGGAGCGATTCGGCACTTGGATTATTTTGTTATCCACCTTTTTGCGGTGTTTCTTTATCCTGTTTGAAGGAACCTCGTAAAAGGTAATTTCAAAGTAGATTTCGGCGGTTTTTTTTAACCGCTCACCGCACGTTTTCCTGCTTTTGCCTTCTTTACTAGTGAAAAAGTGAGCCTCTTATGTTCCAACCCCTAACAATACGAAAACACATCGCATCCTTAACAAAAATAGCTGGGCTAAATTAAGAAATACAGATAGAAGTGACTTTGTGACAAGTTATTTGTCTGCAGTTTTCAACATCTGCCTCACCGATTGTTTCTTCAGTTTGATTAGTATACGCCGTGATAAAAACTTTATGAAATCTTTACATTTGCATTATGTTTTGAAACAGATAAAATTAGAATCGCTAATTTTGATCAAATCTAGAGAAAGGAAATAGCAAAACATGAAGATTGACCTCATTCATTTTTAAAGTTGCATGAATAGAAAACCTATGTATGTATATGCATTTATATCTTGAATGAAGTGTTTTGAATATCTGTGTTTAGTGTTGACCTGATAGATGTATATCAGAGAAAATTCTATTTATTTTTCCTTTCTGGCCAAGAGCACGTCTGTTTATGAACTCGTATGAATATACAAATTCAAACAACTAGTTTTAAAATAAATAATCTTGAGGGATTAACATTAACACACATTGGTAAACAATAACAAAACAAGATGACGAAAATCTAAAATAAAAGCTCCCATTTATACAAACCTTTTATATGTGCCTTTGGTTTTTCCATATTTTAAATTTAGTTTGATATTACAGTGTGTTTTTAATGAAAGATTTTTAAATATTCTTAAACATTAACTAAACAAACAATATATTTTGGATATGTCACCATTTTACTAATATAACACCGGTATAAATAATAATAGAAAATCATAAAGAGTAGGTTTCATTCATACATATATTTCGCAACAATGATTCATATTCATGCTGAGTTGCCGACAAAGCAAAAAGTAGGTGACCAGTGTGACTCATCAAGGCTATTTTTGTTTATATGGCTACTCCTTTTTTATTCATATATTTATATTTCCTTTTTTAATAAAGGCGTCCCGATAAGGCTCCAAATCAATCTCTTAGTTTTTCATCTTCTTCATTTTGTACCGATGACCTGGTCTCTAAAATTTATAAATGCCTCGGTTATATGTCTTTATTATAGATTTAACCAGTATCTGATAGTATAGGAAATGCAATGTAAGAATGATTACGACGATTAATAAACAGTTCTTTCTATGTCTTAGCTTTCTATTGAGTAATCTTGGCAAATGTTTAATATTTTGCTTATTAATAAGCCTTTAATGCGTAGGAAATGATAATATTGAAATTTAGTAAATACAACTTCACATGCTCCAATTTTCCTTTACATTAACACCACACATATTTATACATACATATTTATGTATATGTCCCAGATAGAGTAGGTTACCATTGGGTATCTTTTTTATTATTAAACGTAGGGATTTGTTTAAATCGCCAAACTTGTGTAGTTTTGAGTGCTGATTCTGATTTCGCCCAGAGATTTTAATAATTCGCAACAGTTTAAAAATTATCTGAAAAAAATCTGAAAATCACCATTTTCTTTAAAGTAAAATATCTTCCGAATTACAGAAGACACAGAAAAATGTTTCATATGAAAGTTAATTGGCTTGATTAGCGACAATTATAACTGATGTCAAAATAATATTCAAGATACTTTGATATTTTCTTATTCTAAATAGACGCTATATTGATTTTTTACACAGTTAAATAGCTCCTTGCTTCCTGTATGATAACCTATATCCCAATAAAATATAAATAAAAAAACGATTATTTTACTTTTCAATAGTAGGCTCGTAGACATATAATTATGATACTAAACAATAACACAAACAAATATATTATATGTTTTGTACATATATCAAATATAACAAAATGTCCGTCTTATTGGAGAAGCATACTTTGACAATTTTGCGGAGAGAAAACAACTAGAATTTAAAAGAAAAGCTGAATGAATATTTCGGAAAACCCAATCGTAACCAAAATGTGATAGGTGAAGATGTTTAATAATAAAAAAGATATCCGTGGCAGCAACGGTGGTGATCAAAATGTATTGAAAATACTAAATCATTTAACTTCTCTTATGGACGGTAACATTCACTGTGCAACTATGAACAGACATTAGAATTTTTTTCTACCTACAGAAATTCTTTTTTCTGAAGATGCAAACGTAGCTATACGTATAGAATAATCATATTAGCTGTTGATAGACAGAAAATGTTAATTACCTTGCTTTTCGTATAATCCGTACAACACTATTCACGAATGGTATTAAGGAATGGAAGTGACAGAAAAAGAAATTAATATATTTTGAAAATTCATTTATTCAAGGTTAAAAACGATTCAAACATTATACACTTAGGATCCAATAAAAATAAGAATACATATTTTGCGTGTGCAGTTGGAATGCCACAGTAAGAAATTGGTTGTAGAAATTAACGCTAAAAGTGGTCTATATAAGTTCATACTATTTTTGGTAAATTAACACTGGGAATTTTGGTAGATGACGTGTGTATCTTGTATGTCTGTAGTCTATATATCTTCATTCAATACGTTTGGCACTAAAAATTGTTTACGGGCAAGCATATATGTAAGCGCTCCTCTTTAGGAATATATCGTTGAAGAACACTTTTATGTAGTCCGAAACATTACTAACAAATTGATTTTGGTAATAAAATATAATTTTAATCCATTCCTTCACCCTTTCGCTCTTTTTTGTATCTTTAAATTGGTGGAGTTCCTACAACACATGTTACTAATTTAAATTGTTTTTTGAGCCCAAGATTTATGGCTACTATATAAACGTAACTTGACACTCTTGCAGTAGAAGCATCGGCAAACATTAAACACAAAACTGTTAGGAAAGGGATTAACTACTGTTACAATGGTTAAAATTATAATAGGAAATTATAGTATAATTTACTATAACTAAACAATTGCCTAATAGAAGTAAAAGATTAACATTTGGAAATCAAATATACAAGTAGATAGTTTAATTATCTTTTGTCTTAATTAAAAATGTTTCGAGTTAATCTAAGCGAAAGCGTGCCCTGAAAGAGTTTAAAAATGATAGCTATAGGCTCATGACGTCTTTATTTGGAAATTCATTAAAAAATTTCTGAATTAAAAGATGCAAATTAGATAGAAACATATTATAGATCGTCTCAACCTCCGAATGCAGTACAGAGCTTATGAGAATTCCATTATTTGGGGTTCTGACATATAGTGCATATTGTGAGGAAAAACAGAACAACATAAAAAACATAATTTCTTCATTTAAGGGTCAGTGAAAAAGTCCATAATTTTATTATTACTCAACATTAACGTAATTTACATTTCGAACATTTATTTCGGAATTAGGGTATTATACAATCTATTAAATTTAAAAATATATAATCCTTTAACTAAAAAAATTCCATTTTTGTCACAAAACTAGCTGGAATCATACAAATCCCCATATAATACAATGATATTTAAAAAATTAATTGCAATTGCACACACCCATATGTCTTGTTTCAACTTTTAGTCAGTCGATGAATCAGTTTGATCTTCAGATGATGACGAATCTGTTACATGAAT
>JARFOC010079209.1:0-15006 GCA_031763485.1 Osmoderma eremita
TGCAAATCTCCCAGAGTGCGACGTCTAACATTATCTTCCTTCGTAGATTCTGCTGACGATGGCAACTTAGTTGCCGAGATACGTATCCAGGAGTACTTCACTCATCGAGGTGGTTAGGGTATTTTTTATTTTTATACTTTTAGTCATAGACATGTATTTGTTGCTATTTTTATAGCTTTTTTGTTTTCTGTGCAATAACGATAGTGTGACACTTTCTTTGAAAGGCTATCAAGAGAGGTGCATTATATTTTATATACTGCTATCATCACTTCTTACTGTTTTGTTAATTCCCTATTATAAGCCACCTTGGCTAGGTTGTAAGGCCACAAGTGTCATACATTTAATTAAGTAGTATGCTGTTACTGTGAAAAATCAGTTTGGTAACTAAGCAATTGGTGCATTACCAGACAACGAAAAACTATTTATGAATTCTAATTGATATATTGTCAAAATTCGTGGTGGTATTTCTTTTATATATATATATATATATAATCAGTTATATCTTTTTAGGTGTCGGGATCATAAGTTGTTCACTTTTAGTCAACTTATACCACAGTTTTTTATTTAAGGCGATTGTTCTAGCTCCTTTCCAGGATTTTCCTGTGCTCTCCAGAATTTGTTGTTTCCCATGTCTCTTTCTATCTTCCTCGTCTCCTTTTGGTTTTTATTTGTGCTTCCCAATTTTTCTTTACTGGTCTGTTACTATCCATCCTTTGTACGTGTCCCCACCAGCTCGATAAACGTCAGCATAGGTTTTATTTGTAGATCGCTTCTCACTTCCTCCTTCGTAATTCTATCCAACTTTGTAATTCCCTTCACACGACTCAAGAACTTCATTTCTGCTACTTGTATTTTATTTTTTTGTTGTCTTGTGAGTGTTGTCTTGATCCATGATCAAGAAACCTAAAAATGTGTTTGAAAATATAATTTCGAAATGTGACTTTACCAATAATACGCACATATAATTTAACGAATGAAATAATATCAAATACCTTATAAAATATAATTTGTGTATATGTGTTTATGTGTTCCACCCACTTCTCTCTTCTCTACATCCTCGTCACTCCTTTTCCTCCTTCCAATACTTCCTTCACTTCACTTTCCTAATCACTCCTTCTCATCACTCTCTTTCCTATAATATTTTCTTTGTTTCTACCCACGAACTTTACTTTTTTCTGTGCTTTAGAATTTCCAATTTGTTTTTTTTCTCCCCGTTACTCTCGCAACCATCCAATATCCCTGTCATCATCACCACGGCAATCCATTATTACTGTATATGCGGCCTTCTTGAGCGCCCTCGTGATTCTGTGGTAGCAACTTGGAGTCGATGAATTCCACTGGCGTGTCGTTCTTCATCTGGTAGATTCGTGATGTGGTGCGTAAAACTAGTTCAAAACCCTTCTGTTGTGTAGAGTTGTGTGATATATAATAGTTTGTGTTAATTTACAAGTTATGAAAACAATAAGGTATTTTTTGATTTAGTAACATTATTTATGCCCATTTCTTGTCGCTGACTTTACTCATATTACTCCCTACCAAAAAGAGACCTTCTTTACCGGTTGAGCCTCGGATATTGATGAAATCTCTAATGATAAATCTCAAATAACAATCGTATAGGTGGCAGTCTTGCGCGTATTCAATTAACCCAGATGATCAACAATTCGATGGTAGCGATTGCTTCCTGGCTCACGAACTTTTACAATAATAATGAAACGACAAGATGTTCTTTAAGATCATTGCAATATATATACATTTTTAGTACATTACTATCATATGTATTAATACTGTTGACGTATCCAACGCTACAATGTAGGATTAAAATATATTATCATTATTATTATTATTATTTGTAGAAAAGACAGAACTTTTACATATTTTAGTTATAAATCCATTTGATGTGTATGTACAATATACATATAAAAGAATCAAACAAACGAAAACTCCTTTTTTTAAATTATTTGATTTTTATATTACCGTAAACACGCTTTTCTTTTGCCATAATATTTTACAGAAATGTAATACAGTAACTTAATGGGGAGAAACTAAGAAATTATGTTCAAAAGCATTTTTCACTTACCAGGCTACGATCTTAAGCATTAAGCATTGATGTTTTACAATCTTTACCATAAATCTGAAATGAAAGCTCCTTATTGTGTAATACGCATCTTTCCCCGCGTTTGCATTAACATAAATTGTTATAAGAGCTGTTTGCACTCACTTCCAAAAAGCACTCTCAATTTCCCTACTTATCACATCGTGAAAACACTTACATTATTCAGCTATGTAGGAATCGCTATTATTGAAGTAATATAGGAAGGCTATTAGCAAGTTTGCAAATTCGCAATCCTACGATAAGATCCTAAATTCAATTAGTTACATGGAACGCTTCACCGTCGGTAAAACCTTTTACTAGTGCCCAAACATCCATTTACGATATTGTAATCTGCCATGTGACTTCCCTAAAAAAATCAAAAATGTTATTACTTTTGATTACTTCGCCAGGTTTGTAGTAACTTCGATGTAAAAACTAGAAAATTGTAACTTAATAATTTGTAATTTTTTATCGGTACTGGTTTTATTTTTTACCAAAGAAAAATGTGTTATTTTTAAGGAAAGAAGAGTTTTCGTGTTGTTCTACTGATCTGTGCATCTCTCTTTATCGATTACTGAAAAACACCTTGTTTTTAAAAAAAATCTATGTATATCTAGGATCTTCTTCATTGCCACAGATCATGTCCACTATGAACCTTAATTTTTAAAGTGAATTTCTTGGGAAGTTATTACAGTGGCCTTCCTTTGCTTTCTACACCGTAGTGTTGACGTAATGCTTTCGTGTAAGTTTCTTCTGTCAACGCTTGGTATGCGGGTTTGGTGTTAGTACCTGATACAACAATTGAAACGGAACATTAATCGTGTGTGATAGGAAGGTGACATTGCTATTGTGTACCTAAGTAGCCAGCATTAATTGTTTTTGCTTCTGCTGATTAGATTTACAACACTAAATAATGGTGTTATAATCACTACCAAGTTTCTTATTACTGTTAATTTTTTACCATTTGGTATTAGCTGAGGTAGACAGTTAAAGCATCTCAATATGTTTAAGAAAGAAAAGTTACATAGAACTGTTAAATAAATGGTTAATTTTTTCAGTGCTATGTGTGTTAGGCATTAGGGTCCTGGTGGAGGCGCCGAGCAATTTGTAAAGCTCTTAGCGAGGCTTTTATATGGATAGCTTGGCCCATGTCTTTCCATTATTGCCTATCCTGTGTAATTCTTCTCCAGTTCATGGCATTTTTTCCCCTAAATTCTCGCTCATCACCTCTCTGCTCTTTTTCGTTCTAGTAGTGCGCATGCCTCTTTTTAACCCTGCGATGGTTCTACATTCTCTCCAGGTAACCCAACCAATGAATTACTCCGTCTCTAACGAAATCACTTCTATTTGGTTCCCTTACACAATTCATGCAATTCAGTATTTAGTCGTCCCATATCAATTCTGTTTTCTTTCCTTTCCCATATTTCCACGTTCATTTGATTTTACTTGTTCATCACCCACGTTTCGATTTGTTATCTCTCTTGACCTCAGTATTAAGACTTTCCGACCATTTGTTTCCTTTTTCCAGTGTTGCATCTATCTCCTTTCCCTTTTCACACGTATTGATAATAATCAATAAATAAACTCTCGACGCCTTGAAGTTCTTCGAATGGAGAAATCTGCGTTTTAGGTTTTTCATATCTGCTTGCCTTTTGCTCTTCAATTACATAAATTTTGTCTTTCCCGCGCTGAAATGTAGTACCATTTGTTTATCTTGTGGCAAGTTTTTACATTTTCTTGCGTACAATTCCTAGCTATCAGCACTATATCGTCAGCGTACGCCAGACATTGGTGCCATATGTTTTCTATCGGTTTACTTCGCTTGTCCTTGTAACTTGTTCTAATGTCGGATAAAACAATACATGCTGACAGTGGGTCACCCAGTCTCTTTTTTATTTTTGAAACTTTTGTTGGTCTTTGCATTGAATCTAACTGCGTTTTTTCTATTTTTCAGTGTCATTGTCATCAGTCTAATCAGCTTTGGTGACACTCTAAATTCTTCTGTTACGTAGTGCATCAACCAGTTTGTATTTATGTTGGTATAGCGTATTCGTGCCTACGTGCTCGTTTTACCTCCACTGCTGTGTTCTTCTTTTAATTATCATCATTGTCACTTTACACATGACATCTATAGTTAGTACTAAGCTGCTGAATGCCTTGTACAATCGCATCGCGGGGACGCGCTAGTAGTGTTGTGCTAGTATTTAACTATATTCTTGCTGCTACATTAGGCAGTTGGCAGAGGAAAATCGATTGAAATTGCAACAATTCTTTTTTATCAAAGTTTTTCTAAAAGTAGAACCGCAGTACAAGATCCAACTTTAAGAAATAATTTAGATTTAATTAAATATTTTCAACTCCTACCTTATAAAATAAGGTATTAAGAATTATAAAATTAGAAGAGGGAATTACAGTTTTAAATATTATTTTAGCTAAGTTTAGCAATATCTCTGGCAATTTATATATTTAGATTTTATGTGGTTAATTTCAAATTCTTATTGTGTATTTAAGCCGCGGCTACGACACTGGTGAATTCAATTCGAATCGCAGGTGTTCCTACTACGAGGGCCGGTCAAACAAACATCAATTATTGTCCTAATACCACAGCCACAAACGCCCATACTTTCCAACACAGCAATATGCTTTCGATTCATATTTATACAAAACAAAATTCTTAAAATTACTTGTGGCAATACTCTGACAAGAAGATAATCATTATGATATATGCTTATATAAATATTAATGAAAATGTACGAGGGATGTCCGGTTACTAAGGTGCATTTGTGAATTACACTAAGTAAAAGTGTGAACATAATCGCCGCCAATGTTAAGCCACTTATCCCAGTGAGGCACAAGCTTCTGTAAACCCTCTACGTAAACGGTGCTACCCAGTAAAGATTGCAAGGACTGTGGGGCAGCACAATAAACACACTGATCGGATTACTCCTCCGCCACAAAGTTTAATTAATTCGGGACGACACGTGTTTCGGGAATACGTGGATTCCCATTACCAAGCCGAATAACCGAATGGTTCGGTTATTCGACTTGATAAGAGGAATCCACGTATTCCCAAAACACATGCCATCCTGAATTAGTTAATACTTTGTGGCAGAGGAGTAATCCGAACAGTGTGTTTCTGGTGCAACCCAGATTTGTAAAATACTGACGTACTTCCTCTTGAACTTCTTCGACGTCTACAAACCTTCCATTCGACAAATGAACTTTCAACGGCCCAAACAAATGAAAATCAGAAGGAACAAGATCTAGACTATGGTGCGGATGGTCGTTGATGGGGATCATCGTTCAGAGCTGTGCGTCCACTTTTGAACTGTTTACACCAAACACTAACTTGTTTTCGAGTTTTTTTATGAATTTCGGTAGGTGTTTCATTATTTGCATGCAAAAAACGAATGACCGTTCGGACTTCAAACTTGGAGTATGTTTCGATCGGAACTGACATTGTGCGGTTGTCACTGCACACGTTGTACGGAACCTAGGGCAATGTAGTACATATGCATATCTAAAATGCGTGCAAGTTTCAACCTGATCGGAGCGACGTAGACGGTGTGTCGCGCAAACGTACCTTAGTAACAGGACATCCCTCGTATATACATATATGCCTTCTTGCCAGAGTATTGGCACAAGCTTTTTTCAGAATTTTGTTTTATGTTTATACATATTTTGAATTCACGAATTTATTTCAGTGTCCCTCCACCAGAACCGTAATTACAACACACATGGCATTAAAAAAGTAACTTACTATTATGTCTTTAAAGTTATATGCAACTTATTTTCCTTAGATATATAGATACTATAGAACTACTAACAAAAATCTCGTTCAAATGTTGAATTGGGTATAGATTTTTCAAATGCTAAATAATTTGCAAATTGCGTTAAATATTTCGTTCTTTATGTTGTAGCAAAAACAGCAAAGTTTCTGAAGTGAAATGTTGTAGTAAACTTATGCATAGAAAAAAAAATACCGTTACCACTTCGATGAGTGAAGAACTTCGGATACGTATTTCAACTAAGTTGCCATCCTCAGCAGAATATACTAAGATAACGTTAGACGTCGCACTCTGGGAGATATGTCCCACACAGAAGTCTATATATATACTATCTGATCGTTCCGGTACATTAAACGTACTTCGTCACGCTCACCGAACCGTAACAATCCACGTAATGTTATTCAAGTGGTATTCTGGGTGGTGCATATATCCCAGAGTGCGAGGTCTAACATTATCTTCCTTCGTAGATTCTGCTGAGGATGGCAACTTAGTTGCCGAAATACGTATCCGGAGTTTTTCACTCATCGAGGTGATAAGGGTACATATTTTTTTATTCTTACTATTTTAAGCCACCGTATACTATTATTTGTATTTTATTTATAGAATTTATTACTTTGTATGGATACAAAATGAGGTGGTAAAGCATAATACCAAACAATGAATACTTTTAATAAGATATTATTAAAAAACAAACTTTACAAAACTACCAGTGGTACTTTTACTGCTCCGGTGCATATGCATTTTACATACGAATTTCAGTTTCTAACATATACATTAGTTACCTGATTATCAGGGGGTTATCGAAAATACAAGACAAATTGTAAACACTGTGTATCAGTACGTCGATAATTCAGGTAATAAACGGTTCTCCAGAAATTCGCTGAATCGTTGTATCGATTCCCAAGCGTACAGGATACCTGGCCGATTCTGTTATATCTTATGTATCCTTGTAAGTTCGCGATAAAATCGGTAGGATGCTCCCATGTGTCGAAATACATTCTGCCCCGGAGCTATCGCGGATGTTATCCACCTGATATGACAAAATTTACTGCTTCACATCGTTTATATAATATCACCTTCACATTTTTCGCCATTTCAATTTACATTTCACTTGGTAATAACTCAATGCCAATGTCAATGTGGTAATTTCCAAGACTTTTCTATACATCGCGAATTTACTTCCACTGCCACATTTGGCCGTACATTGATTGTGCAGTGTCAAAGAACGTATACACCTCTTGTATGTACACACGTGATGCGTAAAGAAGTATACCAAATTAAAATTATCTTAGAGGGAAGGGTATATATACTAATATTATAAATTATAAAGGTATAATGGGGAAGATCTGTTTGTAAATATACTATAGACAGGTTAAAAGTAAAAGTAGGTAGATAGCACCCTTCTTTTCCAATTTGTGAATATTTTTGTTCATGAGTATTTAATGTTCTTGAAGCGAAAGCAATAGGTTTTTCAACTTCGTCGGGAAAAACGTGACCAACGGTAGTTCCAATGCCGTACATACTGGCGTCAACGGTTAATTTAACTTCTAATTCGGGATTATAATGGACCAAAACTTGAGCGAATAATAATAATGATTTTATTTTATTAAACGCCTCATTACACGATTCACTCCAGTGCCACTTAACATCTTTCTGTAACAACCTATACAAGGGATGCAAAATAGTAGATGTATTTTTAATGAATTTTGCATAATAATTAACTAAACCCAAAAACGATTTTAACTGCGTAATATTTTCTGGCACTGATGCGTTTTTGATAGCTAATGTTTTCTTTTTATTAGAGTGCAAACCTTCAGAATCTATAATATAACCTAAATACCCTACTCTATCTTCAAAAAATTTACGTTCCTCTTTAGAAAGTTTGAATCCGCTATCAAGTAAAATATCTAAAACTAATTTTAAATTTTTTAAATGCTCAGACTGATTTTTACCGGTCATTAAAATATTATCTAAGAAAACTGCCGCTCCCTCCAAACCACCTAAAAAAGAGTCCATGAGTTTATGAAATTTTGCCGGGGCAGAGGCTACTCCATAAGTTAACCGGTTATGATGAAAAAGGCTAACGTGCGTCGAAATCGTTAGTCATTCTTTTGAGGGTTCATTAAGACCAATCTGCTGATATGCTTGACTCAAGTCTAATTTTGTAAATTTCTGCAAAAATAAACCGAATAATTGGTTAATAATCCTTTTAGATGATTGTTTGGGACATTGTGCGGGAGGAGTAATCCGAACAGTGTGTTAATTGTGCTGCCCCACAGTCCTAGCAATCTTGTAAAATATTCACACCTATAGAAAAACTTAAATTTCTCAGTCCGGCAAACAACTGCTCTTTTCAGGTTTTCAATAACCTGCATAAATAATACAGGACCCTCACAATTATAGTAACAATAACAATTAATTCAATTGTAGCATTATTAAATCTATTATTACCCTACATTATATTTTCCAGCTTAGTTGCGTTCCATTTTTTTACGAATCACGGATCGGTATTTTACAAGATATCCGATCCCTGAATGTTCACTAAACACGCGAACTTATTGTTGTCCTACTATTACAGATATCCCAGCAGGGTCGTATAAGAAAATCGATTTGCAAATGGGGAGTTTCGCCGTTTGTACCATCCTGGTGCAGTCTCAGACGCGAAGTCATGCAATGTTTCATTTGCATGCCCTTTGAGCAACGAATTTCAGTTGTGAATGGGTATTGTTTGTATCTGCTTCTCTCAGTATTCCAGTGTTTATTGTTTCGCCTTTTGTGAGCCTGGTTTATTGTGTATACGTTTGCCAAAAAAAATATTGATTTAAAACTAATGGTTTCTAAAAATAATACGTAAGTTTGTGCCTTTCTAGTAGATACACACACTATAAATATTTGTTAGTAAACACGCACGTAATAGAAAATATCACACTACTCAACAAAGCCTTAGAATGTAATAGCGGTGGTACTAACAAATATACATTCCCGAAAATGCAGACATCACATTATATTCACTGTTAGAAATAGAAGTAATTAAAATTTGTGTGCAGACACAGTGGAATAGCTACCACTAGGTTTAAGAAACTATTTTACCCACCCGCTATATTAATCTAGTTCTTATAACTTTATTGTATGCCCTGGCATAGTTAAACACAGGGTTTAATCGTTTCAATAACTTAACGTACTAAACACTGCTCTTGTCAGTAAAAAAATATCAATTACAGTCTATAAAGTACGGCGCTGGAGCAAAGCAATTGTTCTTAACGGTTTCCGAGATAATTGGATTTAAGGAATACAATGGTCATAAAAGTGCTACAAGTTGTTTTCCCATTTCGTAGGGATTATTTTTGTCCAGGACCGTTGGTTACATAATAGTGTGAGACAGCTTTATATAAAAGTTAGGGATCAACAGAAAAGGAGTACATTTCACGCTGTACCATAAAATTGATGTTCAGCTTTAATGTAGATGTTTGATTTTCAAATTTTACTGTGTATATGTACAATTAAAATTTTATGTACAACCTACGTGTTTACTACTATTTTAAAGCTGCACTAACTTCACTTAATTCCGTCACTATAAAATGTAGCCATTATTACGCTTTACACTTATCAATTTAATTGCGGGTGACATAAAAGTAATCCATACATACGAACTTTCATTGCATATGTATATAGCTATCTCGGTCAAGTAAAACCATAATCAAGTTTGATGCGCCCACAGAGCCGTCAAAGTTATAGCGCATCCATAAACTTAATGCAATCTATTTTGTTTAAAATTTAGTGTACACTTTATTATGGCATAGTAAAACGAACCAGACAGATTAAGACAGGGCATGAAACGTAAATAGTGTAAGTAAATAGAAATGCAATAAGTTCCAAATAATAACTAATTATAAATCAGACATTTTTTTATAGAAATATGTGAAAATGAAATTACATTGGAATGAATGAAGTGAGGCGGCCATACTTCACACAAAAAAATAATACCAAATAATATTCGTATACTTTTTTCTGTTCTTAAGTTTATAAGCAGGCTAATAACCAATTTTGTAGGAACACAAAAATAGCGTATAGGTAAATTGCCTCCCACAATTTTCAGGTACCTGATATATATATGTGTAAATCTCGATTGATAAATAATAAAACAAGAATGCTTAATTAAAATTTCGAATTTATTGAAAAATGCATAATACAAACAAAAAGAAAATACCTAACTTTAAGCTGTAAGATGTAACATAAACTTTAAACCTACCCATAATACTAGCTAGAGCTATGATCCTTAACATCACAGTGGAAAGTGATGCCTTTAATAAAATGCATTCTTCTTATTTTCTTTTTTTGGGTAAGGTCCAATCATTTTTGCGATGAGTTTTTTGCGAGTTTTGACATTGATGTTATGAATTTTAGCAGGTAAACGAACACTCTGTAATTTAACCTAAGTTTCTGTTTGGAATTCTTTAAGCTTTTCTATAAAAAAAAATCATTTGGATGAGCTTTTTGAAAATAGACGCTAAAATTTTTGTGAAACGATTCACAACCATTGGTAGTGCGACTAATTTCGCTGAATTTTCAGCCCAAAGATTTGGATGAAATAAAGAATTCTCTGATACATAATTGTCTATTGAATAATCTGAATAATAATAATAATCTTTATTGCCCAGCAGAAACCATTTACAGGACAATACAAGTGCGAATGCATATATACCCAGAGAAAGATATGCAGTGCAGATGCTGATAGGTGACTGAATTAATATAAATATACACAAGATGTGTAAATTAAGTAATGAGACTGATATTTTTAAATATTTTTATTTGAATATAATTACAATTCAATGTTGTCTCCCTCAAAATAACTCCATTGGGAAGCCACACAGCGTTGGAAACGGTGCTTCCATTCCTCATAGCAGTGCTGGAATTCTGATATTGGAATCGCCTTTAGCTGGTCGGTTTGAATGTTTTCGAGTGTCCCATAATGATGTCCCTTCAGATGAACTTTCAATCTTGGGAAGAGGAAAAAGTCACAAGGACTCAAGTCAGGTGAATAAGGAGATTGAGGAACCACAGAAATATTTTTACTGGACAAAAAACCGTTTATGGAAATTGCTGTGTGACAAGGCGCATTGTCTTGATGGAATACCCAATCGTTCAACAACGAAAAACGTAACGGAATATAATGTCCATTGTAATTCCCATGAGTAGTGAACATTTGGCAAAAGAACTACGGGCAATAATTATAGGTACGGTCTAAATGAATTCGTGTCACTTTTTCACAAAACTGGAAATTAGATTTACAACAGAAAACAACTATGTGGTCAACTTTACTGTTCATAAGTATAAAATGTTAGTTCGCTTTTAAATGTTTCTTGGTGATCTTTTCCAGAATTCTAAAAGTATCTTCAATACTCTTCGACAACGCGGGCTGCTGTTACCGGCGAGCGTTGTAAATTCTTCTAATACAAGCATACGTCCACCGTAGCAACCACTCACCGTAAATTTTCTTGTAGTACGTGCTGTGCCTATTTACCACGACGGTAAGAGGTTGCACTAGGTACCGGCAACCACGTTTTATTATATTATTACTAATATCATCAAAGGCTATTCGTACATTTCAAAGGCGTAATAATAGAGGCCCCATTTGTTTCAATTAGTACATCAGAATAAATGGAACTATCACACCAAACAAGACCCTTGCTCCCAAACCTGTTTGTTGGAATTGATCCATAATTGAAGGTATCTGCAATGGGTCCATAATTGTATTGTTATCTATTGCTATGTCTTTAATGATTTTATGAGCATTTTTATTTTTTCTACATTGCTGTTAATAATACTCCATGGTGTTTTATTTTTATTATTTGCAGATGCGTATAACGTGTCATTGTAAAGACGCTTGGCGGTTGAAACATCAGCGCGATAGATATATCTATATCGTCTATATTAATCAAAATCAAGATGATGGTGGTGTATCCAAGGTTTCCTATGGTTGAACTATGGTTATAACTTAATGCACATATTGTTCCTACTAACACAGTAAATGAGTCAAAACATAGCTAATTTCACTTATCAAGATTCATCTTCTAGAATATTTTCATAAATCTAACCGCTATTCATATGTTCTAATAGCAAATCATTATCATGTGAATATCAAATCGCCTAGAAAGGCTCCCAAATTCTATTCTAAATAGTGCTGCAAACAACCTGTGTATTTACTAACCTGAATATCTAAAAATTATTAATGAACAACCTTTGGTTTAGGAAATGTTTAGTTAATTTTTACAGACTTTATTCTTTTAGATACGTACACAATATCAAAAGTTGAAGCATGGATACGTGGCATTATATCTTCTTTTCTTGAGGCGAAACAATAGAATCTATAAAAATCTCACAATTTTATAGTACTCTTAGTTAAATCTACATTTTCTTTGCATAATTTTTATTAATTTTTTTCATGTGTATAGCCCATACTCTATTTCGAATTACTTATTATACTCAGGGGTTCAAAAAAGATCCATCACTTCCGCGTTTGTTTTTCCTGTCAATTACGCAATTATGCCCATCATGGGGAGGCTTGACAATCTAAATAATTTTGTGATTTTCCCTCGTCATTTCCATTTTGATTACGCGCATTATCGATTATGCTCAATTAAACTGTTTAATATTCTTGGTATCCCCAGGCGTACTTCATCGATTTCAGAAACTGAATATAAAGAGGAAAGAGAGTGTAATTTAACTTTTGGTCTGCAATTGACAGGATTTAATTTTACTTAAGCAAGGGTTTTAATTTTATTATATTTATCGACGTAGTTATATCGTTAGTGGATCTTAGCTACCCGTGACATAAAAATTAGCTTCTACTAGCTAAAGTGATGGCCACCTAAATAGCACACCTGACAAATTTAATTAAAATCGTTTCCCTAAGATTTTCCCCTTTAACTTTTTATCAGGCTAATATGGCAAAAGACTATCTGTACTTCCCCCGTTTACACAGTTTTAGTAAAATAATTTCGCAGAAAATATTCTACATTCTAGTAGTGGGCACATATACATATAGCACAGTTATTACATCTGCCGTTTAATTTTGCTAATTTAATTCGTGTTATTTTGCGTTGTAAGGAAGTGACCAAGTGTCACAGAAAAATCGCCAAAGGAGATTGCAATTCGCAAGAATGCACAAAGATAAACCGCTTTCTTTTTGGAGATCCCTAATATGGACAGATGAGAGCAAATATAATCGACTATGGAGCCGATGGAAAAAAGTATGTTCGGCGTCCTATCAATGAAAGATTCAACCCCATGTACACTATAAAAACTATGAAACAAGACTGTAGTAGTATGGGGTAGTATGTTATGGCGTGGTGTGGGGCCTATATTCCTAATCCAAGGCAAAAAGGATCAATTTATTTATCGAAACATCTTAGAAAACGTGATTGAACTTTATGCAGATGACTCACTTCCCGTAACATGGACATTAATGGATGATAACGATCCAAACATACCGCAAGGACCGTGAAACAGTGGTTAGAAGAGAAACGCCAAAAAGAGACAAATTAGTGGAAAGCTTACCGAGGAGATGTGCGCGGTGTTGGCGAATAAGGATTTTCCAACGAAGTGCAAAAACGGCTTAGAAATTGGAATATAGAATTTATTTGATATGCTATTTATATGTACTTTAGAAAACACCCATGTTTTTAATGTTCATTTATTTTATTTGGAGGTTAGTGAATTTTTTTGTCTATTTTGCATAGCGCAAGCTGTATGTTACATGAATATTAAGTTTAATTAAACATCATACTTATTAACTTTTACAAATTGATAAACATATCTTGCTCTGCATGTGCTATTTAGGTGGTGGCCACTGCATATCAGAACGGAAGTTTTGTAAGTTAAAATTTTAATATTTAGAACATATCCTACATAAGTAATTTATTAGCTTTGTAAACTGAGTGCAATGTTTACGAAATATATCATTTCAACTACGCATTTTCCGTATGTGAGTATATGTAGGCATTATACACAATACAAGAAATTGAAAAAAAATATTTATTTTTAATATAGCAAATTAATGCTCTGTATTTTCGCTCCTGATTACTTCTACATTTTGGGTTCAATATTTTGTCTTTTATATCTTTTATAGTTGAATTCATTGCCCTGAAAAAGTAATTTCAACATTTCTATTCTACAAGAAGTTACCGATTTTCGTCGTAAATATGTTATTTTGAACCACTCTGGACTACGTTTCTAATATGTAATGTTCTTAAGTTTCTACCGTTATCCCAGGGATTTTATTAAATTATATACACTTCTCTTGCTTTCAGTGATCTTATTTTGCTAAACTTTTTAAAGTATAACCTATATTTACTCAAGTATCATTTAGATATCCTATTTTTCGCTTTTCTTTCAATATTCGGCAAATTATTCTATAGAAAGGTCGATATATCATTACACCTACAGACTGTATAGCACACTCGAAGAGAATGAAAAACGTTCAGCAGGTTTCAGGTTTCTTCCATGGGAGTTAACACTTCAATGCCACTGGACGTTTCGAAGCTAATATGCTGGTAAACATTCCGTTCTTGCGTTAAAAACTTATGAACGTTGCATTAATATCTTCCAAAAGTGCATATAGCAGTGCCTGAATAGTTTTACAACATTGTATTCAATCCATTTTGTAGTAATATACATTCAGTTTGTGAAATTGACGCAGCTAACTAGAGTTACTATGACTCCTACGTACAAAGATACAATCATCTCTTGGGACATAAGGATTATTGTGTTATTTTTGTATAGTATACATATTTTAAAAAGATACAATTCATCAAGAAATTGTCTGAAACCAATAATAAAACAGGCATGTTTCTATAATATATAATAATAAAAGCACGGAATCAAAACTACATCTTTTAAAATTCATCGTAGATTTAATCCATCATCCAGCCCCATTCACAAAGAGAAGAAAGAACACTCACATTTTACAATATTGTCTATCCAACTTCTGATATCCTGGTACCGCTGGCAACGATAACAGCGGGAATTCCTACATCGTCCATTAAAATTGCCAGAATTGGAGAAGATTTGGAGAGCCAGCACGGTTTCTCTAAGCAGCCTGAGATATCCTGTACATATCTTTACAGG
>JARFOC010079220.1:1318-15004 GCA_031763485.1 Osmoderma eremita
CCCCCCCCCCCCCCCCCCCCCCCCCCCCCCCCCCCCCCCCCCCCCCCCCCCCCCCCCCCCCGCGCATTCCCTATATTATTCAGAATATTTAAGTCCGTATCGTAAGCAGGGAAGACATGACGTATAGAGGCATAAGTGTGACATTCACTAAAGTGGAATTACGATTGATGCCTTGTCGGATTGGTAAAAAATTACTCCCAGGAATTTATGTTTATGTCTTTATTATTTTTGAAACTTTTCTAATGACTGCAACTTCGTAACAAAGAACGGTAGCAGTTTCTGGTTCTCGCCATTCTCTTCGTTTGTTTATGTGCTTCAATACGATGTTATTAATGATATATCGTTTCGTTTGAAATTATAAAGAAAAAACAAATATTTCCATAAATTATAAATAGCGCCCTCTGTTATTCCTATGGGCAACTCCACAATTCCCTTCTACATTTGGTTTGGTTCTTCGTAAAATTATCTTTCTAATAAGTTTACCGTTAAGGTAAACCGGAGTTATGACTGGTTTTCTTCACTATTCTATAACTATTCTTCACATAAAGATATACGCCCCCCCCCCTGGTGGTTATTTTGGGAAGTTAAAAATATTTTCGTTGAAATTCTCTTTGTCACCTTTATTATCAAGATTTTTGTTTGCCAAGATATGGCCACACCCACGGTATACATCTAACCTTGAACTTTGAATCCGAATCGGCCCATTTACGATAGCAAAGTACGCGAAGGAAAAATCTAAACTCCACGATCTAAAAACGCAGTAGGTACGTGAACGCGTTGGAACCGGGAGAAGCGCGGTAAAATATTTCGTAGAGCGCACGCCAATCCGAATCTAAACGTGCGAACTTTCTAGAGTGCTTAAAACCCCGTAAAACCCTAATCTGTGAAGTGTAAATGTTGAAATGCATTTCGGCAAAAGTTTCGCGGTGGTCAGCGAAAATAGGCGAAATCGTTACGCCAGCAACGAGAACGCTTTACTGGCGGAGTCGAAGTGCGAAAATTTTTATCGCCCCGACGAGCTTCACAGCGTTCTAGCCGTATCTGATCTTTCACGTCATTTTCCATTGGGAAAATTGCAAATTTTCCGTACTCGTTCCAAGGTATTGTTTAAGAAAGAAGGATATGATCGATATTTTTGTTAAAAAGTGGGGAATAAAGGACGGTGGATAACTTCCATTTATTGCCAAACAAATATCGATCAAGTCAAATTTCCGATAAGCAAGAGAAATCTTCCAGAAATGCTGCTAGTTTCACCAATATTTCTTTTCTATTCGGTTCAAAGTTAAAAGATAATAATAGGAAGAAAATTATTCGAAAGATATATATCTTTTAAAAGATACGTCACTTCACGTCGTAGTTACAAAAAGGGGAAATGGAAAAGTAGAAAGCTTGAACACAATCGGGAAATGACGCATTCTACTATTTAGTGTCGTTCTGGTGAACATAAAGTCAGAGAGGGACTTCTTGTTTATAGAAGTCATCAAATAGTAGGTTACGCGTATGACGTGGCCATAATTGCGGGAAATGAAAAAAAAAACGGAAGAAAATAGTGAGAAGAATGAAGCAGCAATTGAATGAAAATAAAAACCAAGCGATGGACAAAGACACGTTTGGAAATAGGTCCACACCTCGGAAAAATGAGTTGGGGGAGTTTGCTTGTTTAGAAGCAAGAGTACCAGACAAATGTGACGAAGTAAAAGAAATTGAAGCAAGATTGAGCAACACAAAACAGAGGTGTATCGGACCTAGGGAATCATCTCGTCGAATCAAGTCGAAACAAGAAGTACAAAAGGAAGATCAAAGATGCCAAAAACAATCAAACAGAAAATGACATTATAGGTCTATGGTTTTTTTTGTAGGAATCACCATGACAATCCACGAGCTCTTCGAGCTAGATCAGTGTTTCACTCACAAAGCTCTTTTACGACCGACCGGTTGGTTGGAGTCTTGACCTGTGCCCCCTAGATGCCTCAAGTCTTGACCCTTCAGCAACGATTGGGACGACTTCTAATATGATCTGCGACGAAAGCGGATTTAGCTTTCGGAGGTGCTGATGACCCTGATGACAAAAACTCTAGTCCGTCTTTAAGGCTTGTACTCTCTTCATTGCTGTTGCTTGGTATGGTGATTGCTACAAAACACTATTAGCCCATATTGTCATCTTTCCAAAAGAGATATAAAGGTAAAGGCTGATACACCAGGCGATACTGACGTCAACAGGTGTGACATAGCTGAACCCAAGAGGTACTGATGTGATATCGCAAGGAAATAATGAGAATAGTGGGAGGGACGCAAACAGAGGAAGAATATGCAAAAGAGAACGAATTAAGAATTGTAGGATATCAGTAAGGAACCGAAGATCAACTTGGTAGTAAAATCTAGGAGATTGCAGTAGCTGGGTGACATGGAAAAAATGGCAGTAGATAGAACAGTGAGGCAGAAGAGTACCAAATTATAAAAAAAAGAATGGGTAGTCTTAGAACAAGTTAGGGAGAAGTGGTGTTAAGGGTTTTAGGAGAAGAAGACATAAAGAGAACTGGAGAGGCAAAGCCAACAGCTTATTCGGTACATGTTTGGGATTACCATTGCTACTAGCAAATACTTGAAATAACTTTTTCAAATTGATGTTTAAGAATTTATCGCCACCAATTCTGATACTCGTCCAACACAATAATGTTATCGGTTCTAATAACTCTTGTATCTAAAAAAGGAACGCTGTCAGCGTCCTCCGTTTGCAAATTGTAAATGAGCATTTTATGAATTAAATATATCAAATGTGGTATCCAAATCATGTTACTAGATATGTAGCAAATAACGTCATCCGCAAATTTAAAGGTAAATGCTCTTTGGAGGGGAAGTTTGGATATTACGCTGTCAAGTAAAGAATCCATGACAATCATGGTCTAAAATGGAACTATAGGAGAACCCATTGGAGTACCAAATATCTCATTGAAGGAGCAATTGGAGGTAATTTGAAGAAGATAATGTAGTATATGAAAATCACAAATCAAGTTTGCCTGGAATACATTTACTACATTTTAATTCATACACCCAGTGTTAATTCCTCAAGTTACAGCGAGACGTCAAGGGGAACCCCGCCCCTAAACAAAAGCCCCATCACTTTACTGTCTACACTGGTACTCGAAAATAATGCGAACACCTACTTTAACGAACGACAAACCATCTCATCTCACTGAAACCTAAATTCCTAATGGCCCTTCAGGAAACGCGCCTTCGTCCTTCTAGCGTCACCCATTTCAACCCCCTATCACCACCACCATTCCCCACTGCTCGTAGCGCCCTCTGACGCTCGGCGAACAAGAGCGCGGCCAAATCAGAACGAGGTTACCCGGTGTTCAAACGGCTGAGCGTAAGGAGACCCTTTGATATTAAAGCGGCTAGTAAAAGGCGCAGTTCGAGTACGGATTGCGTTCGTATGTGACTATGTGTGTAGTGAAAACATGGGGAGTTGTACGTATGCAAGCGTGGAAAAGGTTTTTAATAAGAGGTCGAATAGCTGACGGGAGCTATTTTCCTATTTCCTTATGAATATCCTTTAACTTTACCGTGGCGAATATGTAAGAAGGTGGTTGGAATTGAGGCTATCGAAACAAATTGCTTAAATGATTAAACAATGATATAGAGAGAGGGAAAGAAATTGTAATATATATAGGCGCATACATAAATATTTAGAACATTGATTTTTCTATAGCCTGAATTTTATTATCAAGCTACTTTAAACAAATAAATACTACTATGTATTTTACATCTTTACACTGTTCTTTCTAGTCACTTAATAACAATAATATTTGCTTCAATTCTTTTAAAAAAACCGACAATTTTAAATATTGCATTCACTACAATTAATATATAATCATGTTGCAAGTCCCAACGCATTACGGAATCAATTATATTTTTAAAAAAGTAGCGATTTTAAACATAGATTACAATAAAACAAACCGTATTCACTAATCTCTAATCGTTTACTAAATATAAGCGAAAATCATGTACGGGGCCACAAGCTTTATGTTTGACCGCACGAACATTGTCGGAGCCGGTCAAAATTCTGAGGTCCCCTAAAATGCAATTTCATTTTCTCACGTCGGAATTTTAATATATTACATGTCGATCGATGCGATTCTAAACGTAGATTACAATGAAACAAACCGCATTCACTAATCTCTAACCCTTTTCGAAATATAAACGGAAAACATTTCCGGGGCCACAACCTTTATATTTGACCGCGTGAACCTAGTCAGAGCCGGTTAAGATTTGTAAGGTACCCTAAAATGTAATTTTATTTTCTCACTTGGGAATTTTAATATATTATATGTCAGTCGTATCTCTAATCGTTATGGAGTTATAAGCGAAAAACATATCGGGGACCATTGCAAATAAATATTGGATATTCCAACAGAAGAATTGGTGTCAGGTTTTAATGGCGCCCCTATTTTTACAAATACTAGAAGTGTCGTATATAGCATGTATATCGACAATAGGTCTGAATTGGAAATAGTTAACGCAGTCCACAGTCTGAAGCCATCGCATGCCAAGGGAATAAATGATATTACCACAAATATATTAAACCCTAGGATCTGTAATCGGATCACTTTTATTCATTATATTTATCGATGACTTACCAAATATATCCTCTAATCCAGTATTATAAGCAGAGGACTCTAGCTACATGTCTAGCTCGAATGGATTGTTGGAGGATATGCAGCTGAGATTGAGGAGTTTTGATGCATGGTTTACAAACAATAAGCTATATTTAAACAGAGCCAAAACTGCTTTTATGTATTTCACCCCTGCGTCAAGTAAACTAATTGAGAGTTCTCTTTTGACATTAAATAGCAAATCAATAAAACAACTGCAATCTACTAAATTTTTTGGTCTATACATTGAGAGTGCGTTAAATTGGGAGAAGCATGTGAAAGTCCTTGAATCAAAATTACCTTTCCCATGCTATGCATTATACCGTCTAAAAGATCTTGTGTATAGGGATATTTGCTTGTCTTGTCATATTATTATTCTGAGTTTGAGTCTCGACTACCTTGTGGATTGATGTTCTGGGGAGCTTCAAGTCGTGCGAAAGGGTTATTTATTTTACAAAAGTTGGCGGTAAGAAATATGGTGGGCGCAAGTAGGCGTACCTCGTGTAGAGCTATATTTAAAAATCTTCCATGAATATAGCACCAGAAATAGAGATATGGTGTGCATTCCTCACCATCAACTCCCCGGTATATGAGACTTAAATTGTATAATACTTTACCTGCTTCTATCAAATTAATTGACATTTCAACGCAATTTAAGAACGCTGTGAAACAATTCTTATTAAATGATGTCTACTAGACCTTGGATGAGTATTACTAAGAGAATAAAACTTCGCACGCTTGATTATTTTGATGTACCCACTTTCTTAGGTGTAGTTTTTGATTTTGTTTGTGACTTGTCTTATGCCATTTTATGGACAATAAACGTTTATTTATTTATTTTTTATTTATTTACAAGCGAAGAACATATCGGAGGCGACAAGCTCTATGTTTTACGGCGTGAACCCGGTCAGAGCCGGTCAAAATTTTTAGCGTCGCCTAAAGCGCAATTTAATTTTCCGACTTCGGAATTTTTATATATCATATGTCAATCGATGCGATTTCAAACGTAGATCAGATTGAAATAAACCGCATTCGCGTATCTGTAATCGTTATGGAGTTACAAGCGAAAAACATATCGGGGGCGACTAGCTCTATGTTTGACGGCGTGAACCCGGTCGGAGCCGGTCAAATTTTTTTGCGTCCCCTAAAGTGTAATTTAATTTTCCGACTTGGGAATTTTGATATATTATATGCCAATCGATGTAATTTTAAACGTAGATCAGATTGAAATAAACCGCATTCGCGTATCTCTAATCGTTATGGAGTTACAAGCGAAAAACATATCGGGGGCGACAAGCTCTATGTTTGACGGCGCCAACCCGGTCGGAGCCGGTCAAAATTTTTAGGGTCCCCTAAAGTGCAACTCCAAATTTCGTCATAGGAATTTTAATGTATTATGTAACAATCGACGAATTTTTAATCGTAGATTACTGTTGCATCGTTCTGATAATACAATACCATGAGAAATCGTCGATGGATCCATATTTTAACGAATCGGGGAATTTAGACTGATTGCTAGGTGCAAATATCTTTTGGGAACTCTTCCTACGTAGTTAAGATAGGTACGCGAAAGGAGTTGTCCTGTTTTTCAGAGAACAAAACAGGGATGGATAATTTCAGGAAATTTAACATCTGAAACCAACAATTATAACGCTCTTAACATTAAATAAATTGAATAATAAGTTTTGGTAAGCAAACGAATACTTATTGACGCCAAAGAAATGAACACCAGACAATTCATATCGTGAAACCTATGTCAAGGACATGAGCACGTATTGTTATATGTTATAATACATCGAAATGTATCCTAGTACCTAGTAAGGTGCGTATCATAACAAAGGCAAATTAATTAACTCTCGAGCTAATGTAAAAATCTTGCTTTTGGGGAATAGAATTCCCGTACCGAGCGCGTATCGGGGAAGCATTGCTTTGGGGCAGGAGAAGGGTAGGGTAGACGTGGGGGACCGAGCTAGGGGGAGCGGGTGAACGGATTTTAATTAAAAACTTTTTTATTAGCCCCAACCAACGACCGGAGCGAAGTTCAAACGCCGGCAGGCAAAACGATTGAATAAGTGATGGCACTACGACCGTGTCTGGAGCATAACGGTGCTTGCTTGGTACTTTTTTTTATATACATACAATGTCAACCATACTATGATTAGTTCAGAGTTTGATACAGGCGATTTTTTATATACAGGATGAGGGCGATTGATTTGGTGATAGGAAACTAGGATTAAGGTGGTCGACTATACGAATGCGGGATTAATAATAAACATCACACGTCACATAATGCTCGGATGGTATTCAATCGTATTAAAATCGATGGTAGGGGCTTTAACAGTATAATACCATGAGAACAAGAATGTTCTTCCTGATCCAACAGCACTATATCAATACTTCCATCCATATTTATAACCCAAGTTTGAACTAAAATACACCTATTTTAAATATAACAACAAATAAATCACGAGTAACTTTTATTTTATGTACCTTATCTTTAACAGTAGTCACATTATTTACCCTTTTACTGTTCAAGACAAGTTTGATCGCAATCGGCTTCAATATACTCTCATCAGTGATGATCTATGATCTGGCGTGATAATGAAAGAATACGTGCTCTCTGAAAAACTAGAATCAACCACGTCACGACTAACAAGTATATATCCGGGGCCAACTCTTTTGGCGACCTCTTTGACGCGCGTGCGTATTATGCATATAGCAGCTAGCATAATTCTCACTTTTGCACGGAATTTACTCTAAGTAACGGAGCTCTCCAAGTTATACACAAATTCCTATAGCCAGCTCGCAACCTTCCGCCCTGTATACGTAGGTGGTTTATTGTAAATATCGCTTGAATTTCTTACCTTGGGTGTTGGGAAGATGCGAAGCGACGAAGATCAGTAAAGGAATCAGTGACGAGAAACATGTTCTTAGGCGACAAAAACGTCCGCCCAGTGACGTCACCAACGCCATATTGGAGTCACTTAAAGTAGTGAAGATTCCTGGAAAAAAAAAGAAATAATAATTAGTATTTTTTGCTAGTTTTAACCATTTATTTTTATCGATTTTTCTAAGATTATTTCACATCTAATCTGCTCCATTTTATGAGCATTTTTGTTATTATTATATGAAGGACTTTTTTTAAATTCTATTTCTTTAAACTATGCATTATCATTTATATAGTTTATCTTTAAGATTTCAACGCAAGAAAATTGTGAAAAAAGACAGAGACAAAGAGAGACGACTTAGGACTTATAACTAATCCACATGATGACGTGTCCTCCAATAATGCCCTTGTTAATCACATATAGATGGGGAAATAAGGGCCCATAACCGTTTAGGGCGCCCCCATGTGGCATTTTTACGCTTAATATCTTCGAGATCCAAAGGGATCCTGGGGAAATCTGGGGTGGGGTGAACCCTTAATGGCCTACGATGCGGATTTGTGCCCCATTAAAACGCATCGCTGTAGTAGCTCCGAATTATGTAAATGGCGGATGCCCTTTCTTACTTGCTGCATACTGACTGGAAAGATCCGGCGGATAAGCGGAATATAAATAGGGTGAATAACATTGATAAAATAGGAGCGGTATTATTGGCGGAGAGAACTGCGCGAATGCAAATACGATATTCGGTTATAGATGAGTGTTCTGGCAGGGATTATACCGTGCTATTAAATAAATGTCCGAAATGTAAATTACGTTAATGTTGTATGTATGTATATATTTTATTTTGTAAAAAAACGATTACAGAATAGGTCATAATAAAAAAAATGGTTGTTCACCAAGTGTCAAATAAAAATATGTAAAACGAATAATAATAACAATAAGTTAAATATAATATATGACAAACTACATAAAAAAAGAACATAAACAACAGCTAGTGACTAACAGAACATCAAATATGCACTTTTAGTTGCGTAGGAAGTCCTCGGTTGTACAGCATTCCATCTCCATCAAGATGTTCTTCACCCGGATCTTGAATCCCTCTAGAGGAAGGTCCTTTACACTATGTGAGAGTTTGTTATAAAATTTAGGGCCCCAATACTTTAAACTCCTTTGGGAACACGTCAGCCGGTGGTACGGTGTTCTCAGTTCGTTCTTAGCGCGGATATTGTGCTCATGGTGGACTCCATTAGTGTCAAAAGTGTTTTTGTTTTGGTGAACATGTGTAGTGCATGAGAGGATGTAGATGGACGGTAATGTAAGGATATTTCGATTTTCGAAGTGCGTTCTACATGTTTCTCTGCGCCCCAGTCCACATAGATATCTAACTGCACGCTTCTGGAGTACAAAAATTCTGTGTGCTTCAGTGGATGCACCCCAAATAACCACCCCATAGCAAAGAAGGGAGTGGAAATTGGCAAAGTATGACGCCCTAGCTGTCTCCTCAGTTGCAACTTGCTTAATTCGTCTGATGGTGAACAATGCCGTTGACAGCCTGCTAGCCAACCCAACGATGTATTGGTGCCAACCGAGAGCAGTGTCAATAGTGATTCCCAAGAACCCCACCACCGCTGATGTTTCACCCGTGCGTTTTGTGGTGAGTTGAATTCTTTGGGTTTTCTTTCCATCAACTGCTAACCTATTCGCATCAAACCAGCGCTCAGCACCCTCGACCGACCTCCGGGACAACTCAGCTAAGGAATTGGTATCGGACGCCCTAACCAACACCGAAGTATCGTCAGATTTTGGCCCCGCTGACAGCAGAGGGAAGGTCGTTGACGTATACAATAAACAATAAAATGTTGAGTAATAATAAATAAAATTACGGGATTTTTCACTGATTCTTAAATAAAACAATTATGTTTTTTTTTATGTTTCACTGTTTTCTTCAAAATATGCATTTTAACTGTCAGAAATCCAAATAATGGAACCGGAAGTAATAATGTACAGATGATTCGACAATTTGGCAACCGCGTATCGAATTCTCATAAGTTCCGTATGAGGTTGAGACGATCTACAGCTCTAAATCATTGATTCCACATTTTCAGTCTTCACCCTTATTTGTTCATATACGAGCGGCGATTGCAAATTAATCAGGGTAGACAAGAGCCGAACTGTGTGGAGCGAAAATGAGATTACGTTCAGAAATAAATCAAGTTTTCCCGAAAAAAGCTGGCGACTAATTCTCAACCACACCTTGTATTAACCACTCTTAATATCCATACACTTCGTGACATGTACTTAGCTATTTAATTAATTAAACCGCAGTTCCGTACCACTAAAATCCAGTTAAAATAGCAATTTTTAATAGCTTCCTTAGCACTAGAAGGTTCATAACGGCTGATTATATATATATATATATATATTTCTTAAATGCGCACAAAACAGATGTACCCCTACGGTCGTAAATACTACCTGCCATTCGGGTCAGGGAGATTTTTGCGGGCGTTTTACGCCAAGTGCGCTTATAAGTATAGAGAGAGATGTGTATATAGTTCCTTCTTAAACGTGCATGTGAGATATGACTTTCGTCCATTCGGGAATTGGTTGATAATGCGAGCCGACGTGCTCTTGAAACATATGTACCGAATTTTATTAAATTAATTTGTGCGGTGTGGATTTCCCGATACTGCTTCCCATTCCAAAGAATTCCCACAAATTTTCCGAGTTAAAATTTTCGCTTTTACACAATGCAATCCACCGATACACGCATACATTTTACTGCTACCGTTACCCTGAGGGTATGGTGCCGTCGAAACAAAATGAAAACAGATACACGTCCATGGGCGCCTTTCTATGTCCGAGAGTGCACGTCCCGCATATTGTATGCCCGGAGGGGTGCCTCGGAAATCGGGAACAACCGTTCGTAGCTGTTAAAACACGACGCACTCGTAGTTGGACACGATATTTCAATTACTGTGTCCGGTGTCGCGTTGTCCAGGGGTACGTGAATCTGTGAGTGAATTGCGGGAGGAAGGGTTATGTCGTGGCGTGAAATACCGGTTGAAATTTTTTATCCGAAAATGTTTATCGAAAATATGAAGAAACATTTCTCATAGAGGTGATCAATCAAGATCATCTGTAAAATAGCTTTTAGGATAAAGATTTCTGGGGGGGAAATAGTTACAGAACTTCGAGTAGACATTAACTATACGCGTATGTCCACATCGGAACGGAGGATTGCTTTGCGAAAGGCAACCATGTATTCGAATCTCACTGACAACGAGAGATATCCAGTCGCAGTATGTCATAAACCGAGCGAGGGTACGACGCACGCATGTCCGCTCGACCACGTAATACTGGGTAATCTTTCTGGACTCTCAGATTACGGTAAAAAGCGCACTCTCTCTTTGTAGCTGCCATCAGATGTAGGAGAACGAAAAAGTAATTCTAAGTAGAAAAATAAACAACGATTCTGGGTAGCCAAATCGCGTGAAACTTTGCAGGTATGGTAAGCCATATATGCTCAGTACACCCTGAAAATTTCAACAGCCTTCACCCTCTGCTTCGGTCCCTACGCTCCCCCAAAATTCCTCGATCGCACTTCAAATTTCCTATATTGTCACACATTTTGGCTGATATCTCGGAAGCGGTTAGAGCTATCGAAATTTGGGTTTCACCGGTCGATGCGCCGTGGAATGACGCTTATCTTGGTGTATAATATGTCGCGGCTATCTTTATTTTATCGTCGGAAAGATCGAATTCAGTGTTCAAAAGTATGCAAAATAGCCCAAAATTAAGCATTTTTTTTTCATATTTTTGACAATATCTCGGAAACGGTTAGAGCTAGCGGAACGCGCGTTTCACCAATCGATTCTTCGTCATGGTATCGGACAGACGTACCCCAAGTGCAATTTTAGGGTCGCCACAGAAAATCGTGAATACCTCGAGAACGGTATCCTTTAGTATATTTCCCATAACGTTAATGCCCATGGAACTATTGATACAACGACCATTGTAATAGGTGAATAGAAATGTCTTCTGATTAACATTAATATTAGGTCGTATGGTAATATACGGGGGATGTCCGGTTACTAAGGCACATTTGTGAATTACAGACAGACTAGTTTATTTATAGAAATCAAACAAGATACACTAAGTAAAAGCGTAAACTGTTAGCGACTTTTCAACATAATCTCCGCCAATGTTAAGGCACTTATCCCAGCGAGGCACAAGCTTTTGTAAACCCCCTTTGTAAAGGTGCGATCCAAAATTAGTAAAATACTGCCATACTTCCTCTTGAACTTTGTCGTCGTCTTCAAAGCTTTTACCCGACAAATTCGCACACCTTCGGGATCATCGTTCAGAGCTGTGCGTCCACTTTTGAACTCTTTACACCAAACACTAACTTGTTTTCGACTCATAACGCCTTCTCGGTAAGCCTTCAGTATTTTTTAAATGAATTTCGGTAGGTGTTTCATTATTTGCATGCAAAAGACGAATTACCGCTCGCACGTCAAACTTAGAGTATGTTTCGATCAGATCTGACATTGTGCGGCTGTCACTGCACACGTTATACTAAGCCTAAGGCAATGACAATAGCCACCTATGCGGTACATTAGCAACCGGGCATCCCACGTAGTTCTACTTCGCGTATTCAATTCAACATGGTCGCGTCGTACAAGAAACTAAGATGAGGAGCGCCGAAAGAATTTCAACACGAAAGAAACGAAGCAGAACATGGAAATATATAAAACAGAAACGCCACTGACATTTCGAGGTACATTATCCGTCTCCTGTCACTCACTTTTTTATTTATTTCCTTTCCCGGCGCTCGTCGCGTTTCGGCCTATACGGGAGAAGTGGGCTGATGGGACTCTGGCGATTTGATATTCAGCCGGCGGTCGTAGCGAGGGGCACAACGTATCGCTATTGACGTTTCCGTGAAAAACGGCGCTCGAGCGGAAATTTCATTAAATATTTTTCTTCCTTTCTGGCGCGAGGCAACCCATCCGGTTCAACGTCACCGAGAAAGGGGTCGATAGCGGATGGGCGGGGAACACAAAAAGGGTTCTTTTGTAACGGTTTTTTCAAAGTTTCTAATCGATTATTACCGCGGTATGTATTGGGTTTTTCAACTGCTTTCAATATTTGTCATTTTTGAACAGTCCATATTTCCAGATATAAAAGCAGTTGACATAACTAAAAAACAATTATTCTGTTAGACCGACAAGTAATGGTATATTACAGATACCTTCTATAGATCGTCTCAACCTCTGTATGCAGTATGGGATATAATAGCAACTTTTATCTCTTACTATCCTTACTTGCTGTCATTAGCGCTATCTTCACTTCCAGTTGCAATGTTGCAACTTATTTACACATGTCGGCGTCGGCAAAGTACCTATCTATCTGTCGATTAGAGTCAACTGTTGTCAATCGTTACGGTCGTAGTTTTAAAATATTTTTAGTTAAATTCTATGTTAATTTGTTTATATATAGAACGTTGCCATCTTTTTCGAGCCTGCACAGGGGGTAATATGGATGTTTTTCTTGATTTTTTGAAATTTTATAACCTACACATTTAATTACAGTTTTCACTGCATTAATGGAGCCTGTAGGGCGAAAACGGCGTAAGAGAGAAAAAATTAGCCTGAAGGAGAAGTGTATGATTGCAAATGTTTTAAATTATCTTAATAAGACTATGAATCTGAGTGCTGCCGTTCAAGAAGCAAGTAAACTTTAGGGTTGTATGTCGCGGCTATCTTTATTGTATCGGCGGAAAGATCGAATTTAGGGCTTAAAAATACGAAAAATAGTCTAAAATGAAGCTTTTTTTTCCATATTTTTGACAATATCTAGACAGTTCTAGACAGCCGAATCGGGTGGAGCTTTGCAGGCATAGATAGCCATATTTGCCCAGTAGACTCTGAAAATTTCAACTGCCCAGACCCTCTGGTTCGGTCTCTATGCTCCTCCAAAATTCCTAGATTGTACTTCAAATTTCCTATATTGTCGCTCATATTTAAATTTTTGCGACACCTGTGGGCAGCAGAATCGCGTAAAGTCTTGCAGGTATAGTTAGCCATATATACTCAGTACACCTTGAAAATTTCAACAGCCTTCACCCTCTGGTTCGGTCCCTA
>JARFOC010079241.1:0-15002 GCA_031763485.1 Osmoderma eremita
GTCGTTTTTACGATGGTGCCTGGCGCGTCGGTCCCACTTAAACACAAAACATTCTCAAGAAATATGTACAGTTCTGTAAAAATATATACATTCCTTAACACTATGTATCTTATTTCCCTAAACTTTGTACTTTATCTGCTATTTGATAATTGATAATGATTGTTATAAAGCAATGTAATTTCTGTATTATTAAGTAGTCAAATTCTAATCTTCAACTATTCAACTTTTAGTCTTTAAGTCTTTAATCTCAAGTATCATACAATTTCCATATTAAATATTAAGTCTATCTGAAGTCTGTCTAGGTAATATTTAAATACTAAATAAACTAAGTTTAGAATAACAAGTGCATTTATTCCCTCACCAAGATCCATTACAAACTCATTAATGGTCAAAGCATCATTAAGAAAACATTATCATATATATTTTTTCATAATTGTGTCTGCCACTATTTTCTAGTTATGAATAAAGTGTTAAATCAACAAATTTTGTTATAGAAATCATAATTTTAAAACAACGTGTTGTGGAAATTATTTCTTTTAATATCATCTTTTCAGTCAACGGCTAAAATAAATACTCATAAATCGTAAAGTAGCTAATACGTGGTTGGGCTATGCATGACACATTTATTACTAAATGGGGAAGTGTTTAGACTGGGAAGAAGTTATTTATTATATATATTCTTTGGATTGCAGTTACAACCGTGTGAACTTAAAGTTTCGTTATCGATACTTTGGCATAATACAAAAACTGTTGTATCATAAAATATTATTCCTTCTTTTTTTTGCTAGATTTTAGTTGCAGTAGTGATCGAGTATCGTACGCACATAATAGTTTGATTTGTTAGTGCGTTTCTATAGAAATCTTATAAAAACAGTTTGTACGTTGTTGGTCCTGCGGTGTTCGCCAACGTTGTTATATTGTAATTTGATATATCTTCAAGGAGTGAGGTATGCACAAATCACTTTTTAACTAATGAACAAATTATTTTAAAAAAATTACTGCAATGTCTTTCGCGGAAAGTTATGCAATGAAAAGCACTTTCTATTCGGGAATTGGAAGCTATTTTAGAAGATATGTCTGATGTGGAAGATGGTAAAACAGACGCAGTGTATATTCCACCGCCTGCTGATACTCTTACAGATGAAGAGGGTACAAATGATACTCTTCTTATAGAGCAGCAAAATATAGAAGATATTGCAGGTATGTTCGTAATACATTCAACTAAAGAAACTGAAGGTGGGAAGCAGCCCTCCGTTGTAGTAACTGAGCCAGGTACCAGTAGAAAGGGGAAGGCGAAGCTCAAGACAAAACAGTATGTTCTCTATTGGTCAAAGGCCATTGCCATCGTCCAATGAAGCTATAAAGAAAGAAGAAATAAGTCGTCTGATAGGAGGGAACACACTTTTAGAGATATTTTATTTATTTTGCGACGAAGATATTGTGAATCTAATAGTTAAGTTAAGTACATGATTTTACATTTTCAGCAGCTCAACTACAGAAATTCATAGGAATTCTAATACTTACGGGTTATCATACTCTTCCTGCTACCGACATGTACTGGTCTAAGGATTTTGATAAAGGTGTCGACATGGTTAGAAAACGTATGAGTGGGAATATGTTCAGAGGTATCAAATGAAACTTGTACTTGACAGATAATGCATTAGACAAAAGCGATAAATTTTACGGACTGAGACCGATTTTTCATATAATGAACAAAAAATATCTACAGTTTGATATATTTTAGTATTTTGGAAATATTATATTTATTTATTTATTTTGTACAAAAGATTACTTAGATATAGTGTGCTAATAAATGTACATCAAAATTTTATGTCACTTATAGTTATTTTCATCCTTGGCCCTTAATGGGTCAAGAAATCTAACAATAAGGTAAAAAATAGAAACGTAAACACAAAACAAAATATAGTAATTACTTAAAAATCAAGAACTTTTTACAGAATGGCTGAAACACGTCACCCTTTAATCGCAGGCGCACAACTTTTGGGGAACGAATGTTCATATCTTCAACACCTTATCTGCAGGGGTGACAACCCGTAAATTTTAAAATTACACGAAAGGTTGAATGATTTAAAAGCTTACGTAATTTGCGATACCATGCGGCATAATTTTTCTTAAATCGAGCGTACCGTTTTCGAGAAATTACTTTTGCAGTGTAATTAAAGCTAATTTTAAAATAACTAAAGCTATTTTCGTTCAAAATCATAGGATGAATTTCAAGAAGTGGTATAATCTTATATTGCAAATTACATAAGCTTTTACATGAGGTATCACCCAACCCCCAATGTGAAAATGTTGTTTGTTGCCCAAAAATTGTCTTCCTTCAATCGAAATATTGATGTGTCTCAGCAATTTTACGATTCTTAAATATTAAATGTATGTATTTCCTTTTTTCCTACGATGTTTCTCTTTTGTACATTAGATATCATTAGGTTTGGGTGGGCAGTGCCTACACTGCCACCCCCGACGAGCTACCACTGCCAATCTGTGTGTTTTTGTTTATAATGTGTTGTGTAATAACTAGGTAAATAGGTATTCTTGCAGTTCTGAAGAGATAAATTACCCAAAATTGGCTCACTATAAATACAATTGTATTCTATCAATCGCCTTTATTTGATAGGCAGTATCATTCATGAAACTAAAGACATTTGGAGAGACTAATTATACACAGAGATATGCACTAAGTTGATACTGATCAGGTAATTAAATTCCCATTACATTCCTGCTTTAGTGATGAATAGTTAACCGACAATGGTGCAATTATACATCTGTAATTTAATTAACAGATACTTTAACAACTAATCTCGTTTAACACAATAGGGTCGTATCAGGTAACAATCTCTAATAACTTATTAGACATTTTTACTTGATACCATAGTTATTAGTAATAATTAAACATAATAGGCTTCCAATGCCATACGTTAGCCAAGCCTGATGCGTAAATATCTCTGCCTGTAAGAAGAGGAAATTAATAATTCTAATTTATTTCGTGACATGGCAGAAATATATTTTGCTATATGGGATGCCATGATGGAATATTGTATTGGCTAGGAAATATATAGCTGTTCGTGTCTGTACTTGTTTTGAACTTCGTGCTGGTGCTAGGGGTCGAGTTATGAGGGGTCGCTATTTCGACACTGGTAAACGGCTTCTTTTGCGATCTGACTCACTTGCCGTTGTTTAATTCTGTTAATTATATGATGAATCTCACGCGCGAGAATCCGTTCGTGCCTGCACTAGTTGTGAGCTTCGTGCTGGTGCTAAGAGTCGAGTTATGAGGGATCGCTATTTCGACACTGGCAAACGGCTCATTTTACGGTTTAACGCACTTCCCGTTGTTTGATTCTGTTCATTATATGGTGAATCTCACGATCGGGAAGCTGCTCATGCTAACGTTGATTCTAAAAAGTTACCATATTAAACCATATTACACTACCTTGCCACGAAAATCATTAAAGTGCAAGAAAATGTTTGCTCAGTTCAAATCAGGCGCTGGGTTATAATTAGTTGGGATTTAATACTTTACAAACGTATTTGTAATAGGCGAAATGTTGTTCGGTAAATGTTTTACAAGCTCTTGCGACAGAAACGATGGAAACGACAAAAACGAAAAGATGGAATTTTCAGCAGTATACACTATTTTTCAAGAAAACTTTAATTTACAATTAAGTTGCATACCCATTAATCGATTTATTTTAATATTCCAGCACTGAAATCAACTTCCGAGAATATTCGGAAACATAATAGGCGCTGATAATATAATAGTTATATAGTGTTGCGTATATCATTTGCTTGTCTGTTCGCAGATGATTGTAAGCTTGATGTGACAAGGGAAGCAGGAAAAAATTACCTATGTATCTCTCACAGTACTACCTCTTTCTATCTATCCTTTCGTCAATTGAGACGATAATGTCCGTATAGATAACTACTACATTACTACGTCTCTATACATACGTACATTATTAGATACTCAAGACATATGGCGAGCGCCTTGTCTAATAAGTATAAAGCAGAGTATAAAGCATTCAGATACGAGGGGTGGTTGAAAATTCATCGGCCTACGGACTACCATTTTCGGTAAAACTCAATATATTTCTCAAGATGGTATCCTTTTAGCTTGATTCCCTTCGTCCAACGTCCCTCCAATTTTTCCATGTCTTCCGAATAATACAATTTCTCGAAGCCGTCACAATATTTCAATATTACAGCGTTACAATATTTCTGGAGATGATTTAATTCCATCGTTTTTACTAAGAGATGCTAGAATGGCTCTTGCTAAACCTTTAACAATTATTATTAATTTATCTGTACAAACATCGGCTTTCCCAAAATTATGGCAAAACTAGAATCTCTCCGATATTTAAAAAGGGTTCAAAATCACAAATTGCTAATTACCGACCCATATCCATTTTGTCCAACTTCGCCAAAGCTTTCGAAAAATTTTTGTTTCACCATCCATACTAACGTCTTAAGTCTTTCATTTCAACTTATCAGCATGGTTTTCAAAAAAGATTTCTGCCAGTGGCCGGCACGTACGTTCAAGATATAAGCATATTACATACTTATAGCATGGTTTTGTTCGTGGGCGCTCAATGGTTAGTAGCCTTGTCAAAATCTCGCAATTCATTGGTGGGGAGGCGGGGTCAGGTTGATGTGGTGTATAAGCATTTTAGTAGCGCTTTCGACAGCATTGACCACGGGATTTTACTTGAAAAAGTAGACTGCTTTCGTCTTACTGCACCATTCCTGCAACTTCTCACTATGTGCGTTATAATGGTTTCAGGTCTTACGAATTCTTTCCTACTTCTGGTATTCCGCAAGGATCCAACTTGGGGCTTTTGCTTTTTATTTTGTACATTAATAATTTGTTGCAGCACTTCTTTTGTCCAGTTCTGGCATACGCTGATGATATTAAAATTTATAGTTCAATTGCTAACTTCGGTGATGTCTTAAACTTGCAAAAAATATCGATTACATGGCTGAATGGTGTAACACAATTTAAAATTAAATATTAGTAAAGGTTGCCTTGTTTGATATACTAGAAAAAATCATCCAATTACTTCCGCGTATTTGTTGAAACATGATATGTTGCACAGGGTTGAAGCGGTACAGGATCTTGGTGTATTTTTTGACCAATGTATGAGTGTTACTTCACACATTACTGGCCTCTGCTTGTCAGCATCTAAAACAATGGGATTTCTCATCCGTTCCTGTACAGCTTTTCAAAGTATACAACTCTTGAAAATATTATACTTTAGCTTCGTTGTGAGCATGTAGGAGTATGCCTCTCAAGTGTGGTCTCCCCACTATGTCTATCTTCAGTTATCACTTGAAAAAATTCAACGTCGTCTTGTCAAATACCTCTGCCTTAAAGAGGATGGAGTTTATCCGCAGTGAGGGATTCATTACGTTTCCTTGTTGAATAGACATTCGGTGGATTCTTTAACGCACCGTCCTGAATGCCATGGTGCGTGCTTCATTTGGAAGTTAGCTCACGGAGTCATCGATGGTCCTTTTCTTCTTCTTAGATTTCCGCATTCCTAGGGCTTCCTCTCATTTCTCTTCCTCCTTTGCTCTACCCTGTTCTAGGACCAATTTGCTGCTAGCCCCGCCACTAGTGACGATATGCCTAATCCCTTTAAGATTTTGTTGTTTGCTTGAATTCAGGTAAAGTGTCACCTTCGTTAACAACCTACAAAATATTGATAAGTTGGTTTCAATGTAAAATGAATATTATATTTACATTTAATGTTTTTCTATAGGTAGGCAATTCATTTTCTAGAAAAAAATAATACATGACTTCTAATTCTGAATTATTCTGATGCGTCCAAATGATGATATATTGTCGCAGGAACACGTTTCTTAGAAGGTGAATTTATAATTCCCGTAGCATCGATTTTTTCGCAATATTCCACATAATTTCCAACCTGCATTACAACCAATTTTATTTATGCTGACATCAAATTGTCTGCTTCGACTGCGAATACAGATTGTATGGCAATAATCTTTGACAACTGCGTATATGTTTTCGTTGAGGATTTGTTGATGGTCCTGGTAATGGGTTATCATCTTTGTCCAGTACTGACTGCTTCTTCGGCCATATTAAAACTATGTCCCTATAATAATTCTCAATAAACACCTTTTTGCAGGCTCAATTGATGGATCAAATTATTAACTACTGGAATAATCGAGTTCTGTGAACTGTTTCAGAGACAATATAATAAAACCGAAAATACAAGCACCAAATTGATAGAAGATAGAAGACAAAAACAGTGGAATTAGACTGGACTGCAGCGACTCAATTTGATAGATAACATTACACTAAGCATAACAAATGCAGTTATCAGCGATATTTCATTTTATCGAACATAAATTCATTGCTCGAAATTATTTCCCTTTTGCCTGTCGCAAATTTCAGCCAATCACAAGCCGAGATATTTTCCCCTATATTTTCCAACTGTATATTCTTAAAGGGGATGGACTGTAGTGTATTTTAGTTGGGTATACATCTCAAACGCATTAAATTGTTACATAAACTAGATCAAGTTCATTTCCTTTTGTTCGCGAACAATTGCAAAGTTTCGTAACTTTTGACATCATGGTCACAGCGAAGTTGTGCGAAGTCTTAAGGTATCAAAATACTTAGGGAATACGTGATATACAACATAATGGAGAGTTTTATTTTTTCTGTATTGCTTATCCCTTGAGGACATGTGTCAAGAATTAATTATTTAGTTAATAACTCTTAATAAATTAGTTGTGACAGCCTTTTCAAGTTGTTTAAAAAATAAATGACTAAATGATTCCAGTTTTTTTTTTGAATATAATGAGGTCTTTCAAACGAATGCTGTTACCTATGCAAAATTTAAAAAAACGTAATTCAATTATTTTAATATTATTCAAATAGGGATCAACTCATCTAAGCCACAAAACGATAGTTATCCCGCAGTCGAAATCGACCACCTTAAGTAGTCGCTTAAAGCCCTTATCCACCACTCGAACTTTCTGCGTAATAAAAAAAAATAAATTTATAACAGTTCTTTCCGTTCAAAATGCATTTTAGAATTAATTGTGCTATCTGAGATTTATTTTAAAAGGTTTTATAAAAAGTACATACTTTTCCTAACCAATACGCATACTTTCATAAAAGCTGGTACACTACATTGTACCATATTTTATTAAAATTGTAATATAATATCTTTGTCAAAGATGTTTGATAGTGTAATACCGGCCTAAGTGATGTTGCGTAAAGATATCATTGTCATTGTTCCGGCGCGATGATTTAGGTGAGTCTGTCACTCACTGCCACAATTTTGTACACAATGCGACGTCTAACAAAGAGTAGTCTGAGTTGTATCACGCGTTTGCACTGTATTTGCAAAGTTTCACGGTATTTCATCACAATCCATAGATGACGCTCGTTCTGTGGCTGTGCTGTCGTGTGATTATGTAGGACTGGATGAAGTCTATGGTTTACCCTACGTCTATCGGCACGAAAGAAGAGCTAAGGAATTGGATCGTGGAACCAGTAGCAATTATCAGGAGGCTTTCTAATGCTATAAGACTTGCCAGGTATGCACGGAGTTGTCGTTCTGAATGCTGCATTCAACAAAACGGAACCCACTTTGAACAATTACTTTGAATGTTTTATTGTTAAATAAATATCTTCCCTGTCCCTATAATAGTGCTGCGCAATTCTGAAATATATATACTGGTTGCAGTAGTAGTACGTCCGTCTTTTATTACTCGGGTTTTATGCTAGATAGCAATCTGATATTTTGGGGATGTACTATAGTGTTAATTGTGCATCTGCATAAAATATATTCCGATATACCAGGTGTTTCATAAAAGAGATGGCACGGGAAAATTCACTTTTTGAAATGGAACACTTTTACATTATTAAAGATCCCTAACTACACTCCATTCATCCCCAGATTATGAAAGTTACCTGTTGTGTGGATTTCGAGTTACAACTACTTTTGTAAAAAATTTGAAAAATCACATATCCTAAAGAAAGTGGTCCTACGTACAAACGCTTTTAAATTTAACAATAAAATATCTTGTGTGGATTGGTTGAGATTGAGTGATGATGTCAGTAAATTTTATCTATCACCGCATGTACAGGCTGGTCATCGGGAAAGTATTGACTACCAATTTCAAAATGATTTTTCTCGATTTTGTTAAATCAAACACCCTGTATATTGTAACTAAAGGTGGTGTAGAATTACAATCTGCATCAAGCCATATTAGGTTTCCCTATATCTATTTTCAATGGTAATCATCAATGGTAATTTTAAGTGGCTTAATTTAAAGATAAAGGTTCTTTCCTCGTAAGAAAGCAGTACCACAATTTATTCAAACACAAAAGTAGAAATAAAATATTAGCATCTTTTAATAAAAGTACTGCGAAACTTAACGAAATAAATAAAATAAATTAAAAACTCTTTTTTAAGAATATAAATGTATATATATTTTATGCAGATGCATAATTAACATTATATTACTTCCCCAAAATATCAGATTGCTACCTAGAACACAGCCCAAGTAATAAAAGATGGACGTAATATTTCCGCACCCTGTATAACGTATAATAGCAGAACCAAACAGAATAATGAATTCAACATTCTCTCATTTCATATAATTCTGGTATAATATTAAGGAACTGGATATTTGAGTTTTATAGAATTACGTACGTAATTCCCTTAATTCAATAATGTATTACACATGAAATACAAGAAACTAATAGTATCATAATAAAGGAAGCATTAACTAGAGTAGTAAACTATATTTTCAATTATCTTTTATGTACATACATTATAGGAAACCAAAATAAATACTTCCATGTTTTGACGTCAAAACTTAACTTCTACCTAATAGGGCATCATTCATTTCTAAATGATGATCTACGTAATACCTCGCATTTGCGTCGACTTTATTTGTTGACTAGAAAAGTAAAAATATTGCCATATACCATATTCCGGCGAAAAACAGGGTATTCCTTTTAAAAATGCAGCGTTGGAAAAATAGGAGAAAATATCTCGGCTTATGGTTGGATTTACGCAAGCAAAAAGGATATAATTTCGCGCAATAGATTTATGTTTGATAAAATGAAATATCACTTATAACTGCTTTTGCAGTTTACTGTAATGTTATTTGTCAAGTTCAGTGGTTTCCACTGCTTTCGCATTCTCAGCTCATCAGCTTGTTAGTTTTTTCTTCTGTGATGTACCCAACTTGGCTATAAGTCATTACTGACTTCTCATTATACGGGGCATAGATATGTATTTTGGTATGTGTAAAGTGTTCAATGTCTTTGTTACTTCATCCCCTCGCCGTAAAGGGTAAAGTACCGTTAATTGTGTCCCAACTCGAGAGAATACCGGACTCGCCAGAGAAATTCTCGCAATCCACTGGCGAGTCTCGAACCCTCGACTCCTGATGCTATCAGAAGCAAACCCTCTTACGACTGGACCACCTAGCCGTTTGCTTGTGTTTTTCGTTCATCATATTGCAGACAATATTATTACAGTCCTCAATAATTTGAGGTATGTTCATTTTATTGTACGTGCAGAAAGGTGTTTATTGAGGATCATTACAGGGACGTAGTGTCATTGTGTTTTAATATGGCTGAAGAAGATGTAGGATGTTGGACCCAGCTGATAACCCATTACCGGGACCATGAAAAGATCCTCAGTGAAAACATATGGCCATAGTGGCCAAAAGTTAATGCCTCACAATCTCAATTGCATCTGTAATTGCAGACGAAAATAGAAATGTACCAACTGGACAATATTTTGGAAGAGACAATGAAGGAATTAATTATAACAGCGAAAACTATTTCATCATCCAGTTTATGAAGAGCAGTAGTATCATAATAATGGAAAACTGGAAAAACTCAATATCCACCCTCATTGCACACTTTTTTACTGAATCCATGATCAATGTATTTTACTCATACGTCCGTGCATACTTTTGTGCAAGCAAATATTATTTATTGATTATTGACATTACTAAGACATTGGTAATATACTCGAGTTGTTCAGATTTTACCTAGGTGTTCCTATTAAAAAAAAATAGTAAAAAAATAAATTTCAATTTGCCGGTGTTTTCAGATGTAGGTACCCTTATTACTCCTGTGTGATACGTAACGCGAATGAGGTATAGTGATACAAATAATGAGATTGCCACGAAAATACTATCTATACAAAAAACTTCGAGAACTGCGGTAGGTGAAGTACACGCGAGTCATTTTACGTTAAAAATTTTCAATACTGACGAAGAAAAACGATGGAAAGGTGACAGATGTTGGCCAAACTTAAGGCATTTTTAAAAATTATGTTAAATTATGAATAAGTTTGCTAAACTTGTACATTTTTTTAACACCCAACGCCTTTACAAACTCAAGCTGTAAAATACATTCTTCTGATTAATCGATAGTCGCGATTATTATGAAAATGTTAAATACAGTCTATTTACGATAACAGACAAGGTACGGAATATTTAGTAAAGTGCGAATTACCATTCTGCTAAATATCTGTTATCATAAATAGACTATATCTTAAACTGATGAGACATTATATTGATTTCGCAACATTATTGAAAAAGAAAAACTAAAACACACATATATGTATCTGTATTACCTTTTACTTTTTTTTATATTGAAGTTTAAGCCTAGTAATTTAATTACAACTTACTGTTCACAATTTTACTTGAAAAATTTATTAAAAATAAATTTTAAATAAACATTTCTCGTTTGATCATTCTGCATTATTGAAGTGCAAACTAACAAAACAAAAATTAATTATCCTTGGTTTTGTAAATCCTGTACCGTATTATAAGGGAAGGGATCGCCATCACGACTACGGGGAAAGAAAGGAGAAAGTGAAATGTATAATCCTTGCCGCAACAATAAAGTTTGCCTTGTTTCTGGGCTTTTTTCATAAATCTCGGTTTTCAAATTTATACGTCTGTTTCGTTCTCAGTTAATCAGTCTACAGGGTTCATCGTCCGTAACGGGTTAAACATTTTCTATTAATAAACACACTGTATCGGAATACTCCTCCCGCACAATATATTAACTTTGTATAGGAATACACATTTCCATCGTCGACCGCATAACCAAAGGTTATTAATATGAATCTGTTTGCTTTATTCTACGGCAGTTTTTGTTGGAACTTGGTTAATTTGCTTAAATGTTTAATTGTCTTTAATAATAAACCAGTTCAAAAACAAATTTGAGTCTTCCCAGATTAATTTTGCCACGTGTTATTTTCAATTAATTAAATTTAAGAAAAAATATTCCTGCCCTTCTTCCTTTTCGTTGTACTTTGCTTCGTGTACTTTATCATTGTACTTGCTTACATTCTCACGGGGAGTTGCTCACTAGCGCCAACGGGCAGTGGCGGAGATTCGATACAACTTTCGGAATAACTGCGAGTCTCAACGAGATCTGTCGTGTATACATGGTAAGATGGCGTAAATACCATTTCGTAGTTCTACGTTTGTTTTAAAAATGTTGCAGACATCGCGAAAACGACCAATGTTGGACAGAGTTACACAATTTATAGCAGAAATTTCACGGAAGGCTGTTATTGTTATTGTGTTCGAGTATAAATTATATTTTATTTCTGATCATTTATTTTATGTGTAAACTTTTATGAGCTCGACACTGGCTGTTGGCTCAAATTGAGCAACTCTACTCATGAGATGTCCAAATAAAAGTAAAAGTAAATAGAAATCTTATTATTAAGTGTATTGTTACGGTTCAGTGAGCGTGACGAAATACGCTTAATGTACCGGAACGATCGGGTAGTATATATAGACTTAGATTATAACCCGGAAGGTAGTATTATTCAAGTGGTGTTCTGTGTGGTGCAAATCTCCCTAAGTGCGACGTCTAACATTATCTTCATTCGTAGATTCTGCTGAGGATGCTGAGGATGGTTCTTCACTCAGCGAGGTGGTAAGGGTATTTTTTAATTTTTTATGTTTACTATTTTAAGCCACCGTATCCTATTGTTTGCATTTTATATATTTTTTTTCTTTGCTTTATAATTAACTTTATGTATGAATTAAATAATATATTAATCATGGATGGAATCCTAACATTTTGTACCTGGGTTGAATATTTACCCAGTTTATAATTATTTATGTGTGAATAATTATTGTTCGTCGCGTTAGCGGAGAAACTTGGAAACTGAGGATACAACCCGGGTACCCATTGCCTGCCTTGTGGGGACCTACGTGCGATAGCCGTCTCATTTGTACGCACCCCTATGGTAATGCTCTCCCGATGTCAACTGTCACGTTTAATGAAAAGCATCTCACGTATATATGTTGTGTATATTAAAGCATAGCATACATAAAGGCACAAAGGATTCGATGCTATGCTATGCATATACTTAGAAAAGAAAGAGAAAATCCATTAAAAGCTTTAACATAATGGAACCCCATGGAAGGGAGGCGTAAAAGAAGACCGAAAGCGAAAAGAAAGAAAGAGCAAGAAGAAAAAGATATAACAGCAATGAGAATCAAAGTGTCGAGAAGGTTAATCACGGATAGGAGAGAGTGGAGAGAAATAGTAAAAAGGACAAAAGCACTACTAGAACTCTAGGAAAGAACAGCGAAGAATGTGGTACAATCCACCACGAAAACAGGATTAAAAGAGTTCAGAAATGAACACGGAAATGCAAAGCTTTCATATATATTAAAGCATAGGGTAGCCATGCGGCCCTGGTAGCATCTATCGCAAATTGTTAAAGCTTCATGCCCCCAGACGACGTTCGACGTTATAATAATATTGAATGTCAATTTATGTCTAATATTGTTCATTATTTCAACAAATAAAATTTTAAAAATAAATTAAGTTTAAATTGTGTCAAAATTTTAATTTTCTTTAATTAACGTAGCGATCCCCTATTACAATAGCAAGTTTTTGTTGTAAACGCAGCCATAAGGGCGGTTATGTAGGTATATTATGCAATAAAGTGCAGAGATCAGCTATCAGAGTACAGTTGTTAAGCAAAAATGGCGCCGGCATTTTGGTGCCTGTAGTTTGTTGCTAACTCAAAAATATCAAATTTAATTGGGCCAAATCTCTCAATTGCAGTGACCTCACTCCTTGTAGTAAATAAACGCTTATTAATGTTGCTGTAGCAACATTAATAAGTCCAATTATCTGCCATTACCTGAACTTAGTGTTATTATTTTTTATTTATTTATTCCCTAAAAGTGTAGATTCCTACATTATCGGCAGAGGTCACATATTTAACAATTTCATATGCAACCATCAATACCCATCCATATTCTCAAATAAAAAAGAAAGTAGCGTAGGTTGAGTATGCAGCAGGCAAATCTGATAATAATAAAGAATTAACAAGAAAATAAAATATGCTGGAAAAATTATAACAGTGTATGTAAGCATGCATACTTGAAGGTAATTATCTCAAAAAATGATTAATAATGTTTCGATACCAGATATAAAATCATACACAAATATCAGCACAATTCTTCCTTGCTAACATTACACTTTATTATAGATAGAATACATGCACCTCGGGATATTCGGGTGAACGTGCAGCTACGGCAATCTAATTACTTTGCACATACGCTCCCTTAAGCAAGAGCAAGATTACGGTGTAATAGAGTTACCCCCTGGAGATTTTCTTACTCGAACTAGTAGTAGTAAAACATACTACCACCTATGGCATCACTGAGTAAATGGAATATTAATTATCGAAAATTCTTATTTCATCATGATTTTAGCGCTAATAGTAATAACAGCAACACGTTTCCTTTACAAGTATTCCTTGTAGATTCACGTAACAATCTATGCATTAAGAGTGTTCATATTTTACTTTATCTACCTATGTTTTAATAAACTTAGGAATGAATTAATAGTTTGCTGTAAACTTATTCATTAATAAAACCTAAAGTCCAAAATTAATTATTTATTTGCGAATGGTAAAGCTTCCCTTATTCCACTGGTGATCTGATGAAGAGCATACCTTCCAATATTTTATTTTAACGAGAGATACTAAGTTTAACACTTTTATCATTTGTAGGTTCTACTGAGGGTGGAACCTCAGTTGCCGAAATGCGTATTTAGAGTGTTCCATCCATTGAGATGGTAAGGGTATTTTTTGATGCAGTTCTAAAGTTAGTTTATCCGTCAGATTTGGAAGAGAAAAAGAAGGGAAATTTCTAATATTTGTTGAATAGTGTGCTCCGTAGAGAATAATGTCATTGTGATGGTAAAGATTACCCGGAAGATACATATCAGTGTTAATTAATATCGTTAAAAAATAGTAGGGTTCATGCTTTCTGCTATGCTGCAGGGCAAAACGTACGGATTTAAAGAATACTGCAGACGATTTAAAATACCAAAAAAACATTAAGAAGACTAAATATAACAGAATTTGGATGCATTAAAATTAGCAAAGGCTAATGCTGTAATTCTTTTGCAATTACCAAGGCAAACAACGCCTAGGTCACAGCCCCTTTATGTGGATGTTTTTGACTCCATGAAAACATTTTATGATCGATCACTTGATCAGCAGATGACGTGTAATGCAGCTAAATGTGTTACTCAAAAGATGTAACTGAATTAATAAGAATCGCTTATCATAAAGCTGCAAGTGTTGGAAACCCAGTTATTTCTTTTAAAAACTATGGATGGCCAATAAATCGATCGGTATTTAATGATGAAAATTTTGCTGCCTGTGAGTTATTAATCAATAAAGAAATTGTACAGTAAGAGCTTGCAGTTTCTAAAGAATTTAATGACTGCTTGGGAGATAACACTGGTTAACCAGATTATTGTCCCAAGCACAAAAATGCCTGATTCCCATATACTTTTGCATGCTAAAATCAATTATGTTTTGAGAATTTCCTCCACCGCCCTTGGTTTTTATGTTCCAGGATATTCGCTTATCCACCTAAAATATGCAAGCATAGATATGTAGTATAAGAGAACATGTCTTGAC
>JARFOC010079252.1:0-15001 GCA_031763485.1 Osmoderma eremita
TATGTCGCGGCTGTCTTTATTGTATCGTCGGAAAGATCGAATTTAGTGCTGAAAAGTACGAAAAATAGCCCAAAATTCAGCGTTTTTTTATATTTGTGACAATATCTCGGTGTCAAATAACATTGTATTTGATAACTACGCCAGCTGCCTCCTGGAAAAACAAGAAATGGTTCACGAACAGCGGGACATCCGTTCATCTAAACACCATATCCACACCATCAAGCAAAACAAGATATCTCTAAGGCCATACTACCACGACAATAGGTTTAGTATTCCAGGTTTCACCGGTAATATTATAAAATTACCGTGTTCAGTACTCAGACCTTGTAACTTTATAACAATATTATTAAAACTTATGTTAAAATGGAAGGTGATTTATATTCCAATATTAAAACTTTGTTATGTAATCATACCAACTCGCCGAATGCCGTCTTCATGTTAGAGACCCTGTACAACTAACGTATAATACCATAGCTTTTGACTTTGAAATAACAAAAGTAGATTGTTATAAATATGTAAACACGTATTCTGGTACTTGATAGTTTTATAAAAAATCCCTTAAAAAATTATTAGAGTAAAAAAAATGGGCACACAATAATAAAGCAAATGCAGATAGTAAGTATAAAATGAATAATTAAAATTAGTAAGAAACACCATCAAGCAAAACAAGACATATCTAAGCCCATTCGACGACAAAAGGTTCAGTGTTCCAGATTTCACCGACAATATATAATATTACTGTGCTAGTGAGCTCAAACATTATAACTTATATCAATATTATTAAAACTTGTGTGTTAAAATAGAAGGTAATTTATATTCCAATATTAAAACTTTGTTATGTAATCATACCAACTCGCCGAATGCAGTCTTTATGTTAAGGGCCCTGTACAACATTACATGTAATACCACAGCTTTTGATTTTGAAATAAAAAGATAATTATGTAATAAATTGCTATAAAAATAATATATGTAAATACGTATTCTGGTACTTGGTCAACTTCTATTGAATATTTTGAAGAAGCACCAGAAATACTAAGGAAGACACAGAAAAGAATAAAACGACGAGACAACCAGCTGTTATTGTTTAGAAAACTTGTAAATTAAAATGAAAATAAGAAAATTTGTATTTGCATTTATGCATTTGTGAGCAGGCAATCGTAAAGCAAATACAGATTGTAGGTATAAAATGAATAATTAAAATTAGTAAGAAAATATCATTGACTTGTACAAAATTATATCCAAGTTTATATGTACGTAATATGAGAGAGATACGGAAGTGTATTCATAGCGGCCACTGACTAGATGTATTTGCATAGTGCTAACTAGGCGGAATGTAGGCAGGCCACTGACAGAATGTATCCATATGATATGGTAAACGATAACATACGTCACAGTATTATACCATAATTCATCTCATAACAACACCGGACATCTTACGCTGCATATAGGCATACGGTAAAAACGCAACTCACTATAATGAAAATTCCATCGTACGATATAACGCTTCCTCATAAAGTATAGAATATAGTGCTACCTATCGGGCAGCTTTTGTGGCTGTGCACGACGACTGGTCGGTGGATAATACGAAACCACTATTATGAGTACGGGGATCCTGTAGAGACACATCTCCGGAAAACTCGGGAGGTCTTTGGAGTCTTTTCGGATGTGCCGGTTGTTATGGGGGCGGACGTAAACGCGAAATACGCAATGTGGAACAGTCCCACAATAGATGACAAAGGTCACGAGCTCCCATTTCTGATACAGGAGTTGGGGCTACAGATAAAAAACACACCAGGAGGAGTACCCACATATGAAAACAGGATCGGGGCCACCTCCTATATCGATGTGACTCTGACAAACGAGAGGGCCCAGGAAAGGGTTGCGAACTCGCAGGTGCACCAGTACATAAGTCAGTGAGTGGTGATCACTCACTGACTTATGTACTAGTGCACCTGCGAGTTCATTCAGTTTGAGCTGCGCAATGCGCATCAGATGAATGAAGAGGCACACAATACACAATCCGCAGGTTTCGACCTGAAAAGGGCGGACTGGGGAAGACTCCTTATGGAGGTTCAAGTGCGGATACCAAGGCTCATAATGTCCTGGGAAAATGTAAACGACTACGCAAAAAGCGTCACCCGAGCTATCAAGGAAGCGATGTACGTGGCTATACTGAAAATTAATCGGCGGCCACGCATATCAAACCGTTCGTGGACTGACGAGCTAGATCAGCTGCGCTCAAGAGTCCGTAAATTAAAAAAACTCTGTCAGAGATCCATTATAGCTTGGGATAGGGAAAGACACCTACAAAGGTATGGAGTCCTAAAAATCGAATAACAACGGCGTTTGGCGGACTTTACTGGCAAGTGGATGTATGAGGCATGCCCTATTACATTTCCACAAACAAAATTAGAGCTCCCACGCTTTTCTCCACTCTTAGGAGGGAGAACGGCAGTTATACGGAAGGCTGGAGACAGTCGGCCGAGCTGCTGATGGCTACCTTATTGCCGGACGATGACATGGATGAGGATCTGATCAACATCGGGCCACAAGAGCCAGGGTGAATGATCTCCCTAATAACCATGAAATAACACCATTCACGGACCTAGAAGTACTTATGATAATCAACAAGCAAAAAACAGGAAGGCTCCAGGACCAGATGGCATACAGTCAGAGGTTCTGAAACGGCTGGCGGAGCACATTATACCCGCACTAGTGGGTGTTTACAACGAATATCTCCGGCAAGGCAAATTTCTAACCATTTGGAAATCCGCAAAGGTAATCATCATAAGGAAAAATAACAACAAAGAAGACTCAGACCCCAAGTCCTACAGACCCATGTGTCTGTTAGATAATTTGGGGAAGATATTCGAGCATTTGCTGTGTCTACGACTGTGACAACACAGAGAACGCATGGGCAACATACATACACAACAATATGGGTATCAGAAGGGGAGATTTGCGGAAGATTCTATTGGGAAAGCGACGAGGATAGTGCAGCACACTGACATGAAATACGTGTAGATATTTCACGTGCCTTTGATAATTTCTCGTGACCTGCTCTTTGTGACAGGCTCCGGCAAACGAACTGCCTGAAAAATCACTGCCACGACAGGTACACTAGCATGGTGTGTCCTGGACGAAAGATAGGAAAACACCTTACCAAGGGGTGGGGTGCCCGCAAAGGTCAGTCCGCTGCCCGATATTCTGGGACATAGTCTTGGAGGGACTGCTGCACAGTCAGGATGCGGTCCCTCAGGGTGAGGCAATAGCGTATGCCGGTGATCTTCGGGTCCTCGTCGCTACAAACAGCAGATCTGAACTGGAGAGAGGGACCGACATAGCACTAAAGAGGAAACCAGTAACCAAGTATCTTGGCATACACATGGAGGAGAGGAGATTTTTCAGACCACATTCAGTAAACCTGCAACAAGGCCACGGTCACTTTGCAACAAATTGTGCGAATTGCAAGGGGGCAATGCCGTATGCCTCTTTTGACCGTGCGGACATATGTGAGTTCCGTAATTGCCACCATAATGACATATAGACCCAGCGTATAAGCAGCAAAGGCGAAGCAAGTCATACTCCGGCAGCAGCTCAACGCTGCACGGAGGAGGGTGCTTGTTAGCCTAACAGGAGCGTTACGCACGACATCGGCGAATGCTTTGCACGTCGTGGTTACGACTCCTCTGGACCTGACTCAGAGCGGCAGCGGAATATTGGCTCCGCAAAAGAATCTTCAGTAAAATCGAGGCAATACTCTCCATACGAACTCACTCTGCGCCTACAAGAAATATGGCAGGGGAGGTGGGGCCAATCGCAAAAAGGCAGATCATTGCACCAAAACCTGCAAAATGTGGGAGAAAGACTGCGGATAGGGTACTTCCTACCATCCGCGGGACTAGTCCAATACCTGGTGGTACATGGTCCGCATAAACAGTATCTCAACGACAGGGGTCTGCCGAACACCAACCTGCGTGAATGCGGAGAGGTAGGAACTCCGGATCACGTGCTCTTGGAGTGCCCGGCACTTGACGGTGTAGCAGACGTTGAAAGAGAATCCCTGAGGGGGGTGAGCGTAGTGCATGCACTGCGAGACCCTATCACCTTCAGGGAATTAAACCAATTGGCAGTAAAAATATCGGATCACTTTGTCCACACATACAGGCAAGCCTTGCAAAACCGATTTTGACCAAATTAAGCCAAATCAAATACACCGATTTTTGACCGAATTAAGCGAAATCACACAAGCCGATTTGGACCAGATTAAGCCAAATACAACAAACCTATTCTGACCAAATTAAGCCAAATCAAATCATTAACCCCTTTTAAACTGGAGAATCGTTTAAAAGGGGGTACATTCTCCTGCTGCTATCGTGTCTGGGGGCGTGGAATACCGGTGACACTTAGACGCCGCCGACCGGTCTCTGGAAGTTCCCAGTAGCGGGGGCTTCTTTTATTACCAACCACCTACTTTAAGTTAATTTTTATCCTTAGTCTTATTTCTTAAGTTTAAAATATATCTGCCTGTAAAGAATTTTGCATGATGCATGGCAATTCAGACTCATAAAGCAGTGGTGGCATGCATATACCGGTACACTTCAAACACAAAAACCTTCTCAAATCCCCGCCTCCAAGCGGTTAGGGACGGTAACGAAGTCGGGAAATAAAAATCCCAGATATGGCCAAAGAGGAACAAAATCTAAACAATCACCACTACTTGAATCTTGAAGCATTAGAATCTCCAATTCTAATGCTACTAAACTTTCTTCTGCGTCCTGCATGCATACACTCAACACTATGTAAATACAACCCGTTTTAAAAATTTTAAGGTGACGGGATCTGGTCATGGTAAATAAATAAAAAGCATAATAATAATCTAGTACCTCAACGATGCGAGGAGGCTGTACTACACCTTCACGGTGCAGAGCTGCCGTCCAATTCGTTCAACCGTTAAATTTTTACCGCCCACCACGGGACAAGAAACTAATAGCCTTATCACTAGGCGAGTCCGGGGTTGAGGTGCGGAGCGTAAGAAACCTCCTCAGGAGGGACAAATCGCGCAGCGCTACCTTTCTAGTCACCGTGTCGCGCCCACAAATCGAAGCCGTATATGCGATTAGTTACATATGCGGCATTAGAGTTACGTTCGGGTCCCTCAAGGGAAGGAAAGGTCCGCCGCAGTGCCACCTCTAGAGGCTGGATGCTCGCTGCGGGGAATCGTACTCGACTAAGGAATGTCCTTCCCAAAGAGGGGCGGCGAGCAAATGCGCAATCGGATGCCTGATTTTCAAAAAGGCTTCGGAAGCCCAACAGAGCCCGCATATAGAAGGCTCCCGCACCACAACCTCCTGTGAAGGCGGTCGAAGCGTTCCCGCAACTCCCTGAACTTATCGCGAGCGCGTCAAAAACTCCCGCGACGGCGGGCTTAGCTTACGCTAATATAGCTGCAAGGCCGCGGCAGCAAGTCTGTTGTAGCAACTAAGAAGCAGAAGGCAACAGATACCCAGGCGAGCAAGCCAGCTCAACCAAAAAGAGAAGCACCAAAGAAGAAGCCACCTAATAGTAAAAGCAATGCAGTTACCCCAAAACCCACAAAAGAACACGTCCCTAATAAGCCTTCTGGCGGCCCAGCACCAACACAAGAGGACGAAGCCTTCACCCAAGGAGAGCTTGCTAACTGTCAGCTTTTTCAAGAAAGAAAGTAGCCCCTATATTTCTAAAAAATAAGGACAAATGAAACGCAGCAAATCGACTTATAAAAAACGCAGGGATCAACACCTCCAAATGCAAGCTGGTCCGTAGCGGCATTCAAATTGATCCATGCACCGAGGACGACTACCGCAAACTTAACCGACTATTCGAAAAAGAAAACTATCAATTCTATACTTACGACCTCAAAAGTGAACGAAAAGTAAAAGTGGTGTTTCGTGGGGTACCCAAGAATTCACCGAAGAAGATATTAAAGACGATTTTGTACGACAAGGATATCCAGCGAATAGAGTTACGCGAATGAACGGAAAAAACGGGAAACCAGCAGCTCTCGTCCTCATTAACATTGACCGCGAGTACAAATATATCAATACATTAAAAGAAGTGTGCGGCCTAGCCATGACCTTCGAATCATTAAAAACAAAAAATGACATTATTCGGTGCCACAAGTGTCAACTCTTTGGCCACTCACAAAGAAATTGCCACATTGATTATAAGTGTATGAAGTGCGGTGACAGCCACTCGACGCACGTGTGTTCAAAACCAAAAACGGGGGAGAATACCTGTCTACCTACATTAAGTGCACAAGAAACCCGAACAACCTGACAATCGGCAAAAAACAGTTGAAGCAGCTTCACCAAAGATAAACCCATGGACTAACAAAAAAGAAGAAATCAGAACTACACTGGCTCCAAAGCAACAAATAAGGGTCAGACAAACAAAGAAAAGGAGCTCGGCCTAATTCTTGGAAGAATGATCCTAAACATTAACAAAACAAAAGCCACCAATGAACAAAAATTAGAATTTTTAAGCCAAACTGAATAAACTACAAGACCCTTTAACGCAAATTAATGGTAGTACACCGAACAGAATTGGAAATCGTATACTGGAACGCATTCAGTGTGAACAAAAAAAAACGTGCTGGCCGCCTTTGCTAGCGAAAACCACTCAGAAATAATCCTATTAAGAGAAACACACCTTTAACCATATAACAAATACGGGATTGCTGAATATTCAATCTACGCCAACGACAGTGTGAACGCGCCCGGAGGAGGAATACCATACTAAACATGAAATCCTGCCAGAAAACCAATTCAACAACTACGGGTATCCAACTTCTAACACGTCATGTACATATTAACATTTATTCATCGTATCTTTCGCCGAACAAGATCGTTGCAGACGAGGAGTTCGAAGACATATTCAACACACGACCACCATCGTAATGGGTGATCTAAACGCGAAGCATACCAATTGAAACTCAAGAACATGCAACACTAAAGGACAAGCACTGCAAAATCTCACCCAAAAAATTGGACTACACATCACAGGACCAAACGAAGCTGTACTTGACATCGCAGCAGTTAAAAATACAACAGTGTCCATCTGAATTGATGTTTTGGAAGAACTCCACTCGGACCACCTCCGGACTACGAATATCAAACACTTAACTATGAGACCCTTGTAACGGACTGGAAAACATACAAGGAACACATCAACATTAGACTAATAACAATCAACAATAAAGCAGACATAGACACAATGATTCTTCAGCTACAGGAAGACCATGGCCCAAACTAAACTGAAAACCTTCGAGGTTCTTCACAACAGGATCCTTCGGCTGATCGTAAGTGTCCCGTACTTTGTCCGGAACGAGCAGATTCATCGCGATCTGCAAATTTCAACATTCTGAGTTCCTCCACGAAACCTTAAGTTCTGCCTGGGCGCGAGCTCAGCGTAGCGAAAATCCCTGTGTTCAGGCGGTCGTCGATCCCCAAGATCGACCACCCCCCTTGGTAAGAACGAGACGCCCAGCTGATCTCATCGAGTTGGTTCGGTAGGGCTCTCTCCAGCCGTGCGACGACCGCCTTCGTAAGTTGGTTTAGATAGGTTCATAAGAATTAATAAAAATGATTTTTAAATAAGAGAGATAGTAAGATAATAAATTAGCGAATGTCTTTATCTTTTTCCTGTTTCTTTCCCTCAAATTTTCCCTTGCGTTGTGAAGTAGACGCATTTAATTGAGATGATAGGGTGAAGGACATAAGGTTCCTACCCTGGTTACGATGTGAGTTCAATGTCTGTTCAGTGTCTATGCAAGCATAGTCGATAGTTATAGTGCCGACAACGATAGAGAACAGTCCACACTACAGAATCCAGACAGAACTACCGCTCTACGGGTGAATCGTTCAGATTACGGTCCGTGTAGATAATTGCACGGACCAAACGCATGATTTTTGTTTGTATATTTGAGAATACGTTTGTTTGATCAAATATACTTTTAATTTTTGCTTCTAAAGTTAAATATTAAGTAAAATAGAGTAGGTTGTTGCCGGGTTAGGGTTTATTGGAATTTCTTCCCGGCCGGTAAAAATATCAACCAAATGTCACCTCCTTCCCGCCCCGCATATCTCGTTAGCGACATTCTAAATAAGATATAAATAAATACATTATATCTGTAGAAATGTTTTCCGGGTGTTGTGGCGTTTTACTGTTTATACTTGACGTTTCGCTGAACATGCTGTCAGCTTCTTCAGAAGTTGTCTAAAGACTAATTACATCTAATACGGTGATTATTTCTTATAGTTCAGCCGGTGTAGGACTTTTTTGAATGGATTGTAAATTTTAGGAATTAAAAGATCATTATATCGTTATCAAAAAAATAAATATATAGGTAATGAAATAAATTCAAACTGAAATTCGTGTGACATGAGAAGCAAAATTTCATTTTTTGTTTGCTTCTGAATTGTAGTTCGTAGAACTGTTGTTGATAAATCAATTCACACATCAGTAACAAATGTAATTTTGGCTTTAAAAAATATGTGTAAGCATATCGTGGACGGATGGTTATGCGATCAACCCCGCATCGAGGAGCAGTATCTGTACCGTAGACGAATGAAGCTGTATTTTGTCAATTAATATTTCCAATTAAATGTTTGTGTGAAGTTCTAAGGGTATTATTTGATCGTTTACATATGTATAAGTACTTTCTCATTCTCTTATTGTTATCGAAATTTTTTTGTAAGTTTGTAAGTTTCGATTTTAAGCTTTCATCAGGTAGCTACAAAATGTATTATCAAATTATTGGAATTTAAAAAATAACCGAAGGCGATTTAAGGAGGTGACTTCATAGCTGAGAATCAGGGAGATATAAGTCGGGTGCTTGTTTTTATTACTTATTAGCCAACGTTGACATACATACCGCATAAAAACAATTACATATGTACTTTTAGAAACCTCTAATTTTGCTATTTAATTAATAATTTACTAGCAAAGGAAATATATGTACATATTTCTTTTATGTTCACATATTCTCATAAAATATCATATTTACGATCTTTCCACTGAACCTTTAAATATAATACGAAAGCTATGTATGTGTGTACATGCATACATACATCTGCATATTTCTGTTTCCCTTTTTATAGGAAATGCTTCTCTAGCAACGTTGCTGTTGAAACAACTAAAAAAGCAATATATTTGTGAAAACCATTTCGACGATAATTGCTTTATAAATCCTTTATTAAAGAATAGACTAATTAAGAGTGCTGTACCAAAACCTTGTAATAATGGTGATATAGAAGAGTTTTCCAGAAAAAGGGAAATTGTTGATGAAGATACACAACCCGGACCTTCTGCGGAAAAACAATACTTTGGAAAACGTGTAGGTCAAAAGGATCAAATTCCAATGCAGGAAGAAACAGAGGTAGAATTATTCAACGATCCTATCGAAAACCAGTGGTTGAAAGATATATCCAATCTACCCACAACAAGCCCTCGAACTTCGCCATCACGAACAAAAATTATAAAAGAAACGAAACTAAGAGCAACCATCGATAAACAATAAAAGTTCAATTCAACGAAGCGTTTACAAAGAAGTAAACTGAAAAAAGGATTTCTTTATCTTCTGCAACTTCTTTTCGAAATCAATTAATTATCCGTTTAAGAAGCCGAGTAGTAGGAAAATAGTAGAAATGCAATTAGGATTAACCAAACAGAACAAATGATCTCTTGAACAACGTAAATTTGCACTGGCACTATTTTACAAATCCCCTTGAGTTTATAAATTTCTATATAAAACAATTGATCTCCTACGACGATTGATAAGCGGCTCTACTATTTTGCCTGGTTTCAGTAAAAAACTGGCATGTCCGCCAGAAAGTTACAAGCTGGTCGGAGTCCGAAAACAAAATGTATTCTTTTTTTTCGACGAAACGGTTCTAAAAGACGGTTTAGAGTACAACAAAAGTTTAGATTTTATAGAAGGCTATGAAGACTTAGGACATCTAGGTAGGATATGTCGAAAAGCAAGGTACGCACTGGTATTCCTCACAAGAGGGATATATTCTCGCTGCAAACTTTCATTAGTGTATTTCGTCACTAATTCTGGCATATCAGGGCAATATCTAGAATGCTTAATAAAACAAATAATAAAAAAATGTTTTGAAAATGGATTGCTACCTCGTGGCGTTGTATGTTATCAAGAAAGTCCCACATCTAACAAAAAATTTCCGAACTCATTTGCTAAAAGTAAATTTATTTCTAATACCGATATTATTTCTTTTGAGGATATCGTAACAGCTTACAAACTTAATCAGTCTCGAACCTGCAGAGCTATGCCCGAAATCACGTGAAATCATATAAACCCAAAAGGTTTTCAATAAGTTTCGGTAAAATTAGCTACTCAAATTTTTAGTCACGCGATGGCCTTAAAACTTGCAGAAAAGCTAGCATCAACATCCCGCCATTTGTACTGCAGAGTTTATATCGAGAGTTAATAACCTTTTTGACGTATTAAACAGCAGTGCGTTTCATAACAAAAATCCTTGTAAATGCAGTTTGCATTACAAACACCCAATAGCTAACAGTACGTTAGAAGAGAATGTAATATATTTTGAGAAACAAAAGAAATTGAATATAAACAAAGCGCCATCCATGCTTCGATGGTTTGTTGCAAGCAGTAAGAAGAGTTTTACTGTCATATCAGGCCGAAAGTGGTGCTAATTCTGAAATTTTTATTATTACAAGGAAGTTGAACCAAGACGTTATAGAAAATCTCTTCTCAATTTATAGACAAAGAGGAAGCTATAATCCAAATCCTACTGTCAGAGTATTTCGAACTATATTTCGGAGTCGGGCTTGTGCAGATGAGGTATAAAATCCATTCTATCCTACTGGGCAGATTACGAAGGGTTATGGGCCAGACAGACGCTATTACTAACTGAGCGTCCATATTTACTACCGACGGCCCAGCTAAGTCCTTTTTGAGAAGAATACGTGCTCTTGCTGTCAAGGGTGAACCTGATTCATGCTGGAGGGAACTTATAGCCACCAGGGCCTACAGCTGAGCCCTCCAGGATATATATATATATATGAAGCAGGGCGACCGGCTGAGCCCCATCTTATTCAACGCCCTTCTGGACGGGCTGGTATGCCAGCTATATCGTGAGCAGCCTGGCGGGACACTCACTCAGTCATGCAGAGTGCCCGCATTGACTTTCGCCGATGACATCGTATTATTGGAGGATAGGAACACAGACGTGCCTAATGCTCTAGACCTAGTCAAACACTACCTCGGAGCCAGGGGAATGAGGCTGAATCCCTCCAAACGCACCTCCATTAGCGCTGCTACTATCTCGGGCAAGAGTGAAACCAAGACGAAACCCTCTTGCAAGATCTTAGGAAAACATGTCCAATCTCTGGAGACGCTCAACACCCTCAAATATCTGAGCTTCCCTGTGAGAAGCGTCGGTGTCGGCATTAGCACCTGTGACCCCGCTGAACTGGGCGCCTCCCGCTTATGATGTGGCCTCGATACCGCGAGGTGCGCGTGCCCCTTCTGATGGCTCCCTCGGACAAACTATTGTAACGCCTTCCCTCCTGATCCACTATTATTATTGTGAGCATTCTGCAGAAGAAGATGAGTTCGAAAGTTCGAACTACCAGTGCAACAGTACCAGTAACAGAAGAAATTGACACAAGCAGTACTACAACTTCTTCCGAAATAGCTTCAGAAACCGATACTACTTCCCCAAGTCAAGGAAAACGTATAACACTAATGGATTGCAGTATAAGATATTTCACGGGTTATTTGGCAAGATGGATTTATAAGAAGACTGAATGTGAGCCTTTCTCGTTTTGTGGATGATACATTCAATTTAAAGGATATTACATAATAATAATAATTCATGCCTCTCCCCAACAGCGTGAGCCAATTACAGGGGATCGATGGCGGCCATGAGTCATTATTATTGCGCCTGCGTCCGTGGAGATCTATGCCCTCAGCATTTGCCAAAGGAGTTAGGCAATCACGGAAAACCTAACTCTGAGGGCGTCATACGGGGCTCGAACCCATGACCCCGAGTGTACTGAGCGAGCCACTAACCGACAACGCCACTAGCCAAATGTATGGAGCATCAAAAGACGGCGCACATGCTAACTTGCACCGCCACGTGTACTATGTAAAGTGGTTACTATGGGTGTAGATATTTTGGAAAAAAAAATTGACAAGTATAAGCATAGAAAGAAAATAAGACATCGTATTTTACAATTCACAAAAGCGCTTCAACATCCATCTATTTTGCCAGAATGCCGAGATCATGTACTGCTGCTAGTGGAGCAGTGTATAACTGCTGATTTTTAAGAACTGCAAAATTGCCTCAGTTTAATATATAAATCAAAAGCAAAATATAAGGCACAAACAAAGCTTAAAGTTAAAAAAACTTTCACACTTGTAGCTTTGATTATAGAGGCAGAGTTTTTAGTAATATTGAAAAACAGAACATATTTTTAAAAAATTACACCCTAGGAAATCTTGAATAATTGTAGTTTGATTACAATGAATACATTATAGTACGGCATAGTGTAAAAAAAAACATAAGTTACCGCACTAAAGCGATAAAATTAGTTGCAATTTTGTGCATTTGTTTCGTTTTACTTACAGGTACGCAACTGTTAACTACCGTGCCGATTATGAGTAAACAGACAGTATATATTTAAATTTCATAATTTTTTCATTCGATATTTATCGATTATTTATAAATTATTATAAATTTTAACTCATGGACGGTTATTTCGCAAAGCATCATCTTACTTATAACTACTTCAATGGAAAGTAACTTTATGAAATATTCCACTGTTTCATTTACATTTAATAACATATAAGAAAACATCTATTTCGATTTACCTACGCATCTCACAGGTTCGTAAGTACAACATTCTATCGACAACACATGAATTTATTTTATATCTCTGGTCCTTTCTAAAAGTATTTTATTTTGTTTTAGTATATTTAACTAGAAAACCGGACCGTTTTACCAAAACGGTAGGTCCTTGAGTTGGTTATCAACATTCCAAACCAACCCAAAGAATACGGCCCAAAAAACCACTTTCTTAACGACCCATTACCGTTAAACCGAATTAGACAACGCTTTGAATAAAACGAACATAGGTATTTCATAGTTTTATTTAGTGTTGAAAAACTGTACATTTAATATAATTTCACTTTTATAGTAATGATAAATGAACATTATTTCGTGAATGAACATTTATGTTGGAATGAACAAAAAACGATTTTCGCCTATTCAGCGTCAGGTTTTAATCATTTTTTTCTGCCAGAAATGTGAATAGATAACTATGGAGTACATTCAAGAATAGGGAAACCATTCCGATTTTCCTATGTTATTTTCAATAATATGGTCATTCAATGAATTTTAAAAAAATAACTTCCGAAAACCGAGCATCACATTCCTAGTCAAATACGTTGAATGTTTATATTTTCGGAACTAATCGGCCAAGTTAAAAAAAAAAAATTTTAATCGATTGGCCAGCATCGATGTAAAACGGCCAATTTTAATTGTGTTAGGAGATATTATATTAATTGTAACTGTAAAGGGAAATAAAGTGTCGTCAGTTGATGAATAAAGAAAACCGGACCGTTTTACCAAAACGGTAGATTAGGAAAACATCTGAATCTTTAGATTCAAAAAATTGGAGTTCGTTTAAAAGACGTAACAGAAGCATTAAATCTTCTTGAGGCAAATAAGACGCTGGTAGCGATTACAACGATTATTACAACTAGAAGTATTTCGTTTACTGCAGCGCAAATATATTATCAAACAGCCGTTAAGAGGAGTCCTGTTTATGCATCAATTTATGGATTTTACAGTTTCCTTAGCTTTAATTAAAGTTAGTTAGCCAGCCATACCTGTTGATCAGCCGCGCTCTGATCCAATGTTAGTTTCTGCGGTTAATGCATGAATGCTATTACTGATTTAACTAGAAGAATTGTTAATGTTGTTGGCCCAATTGAAGAAGGGCAAGAATATTTTGTTCCAGTTTTTCCAGCTGTTAAAGGAGACCGTCGAGATAGATTGATTGTATTACCGTGCGAAGTAAGGTATTCAACCTTAAGAGAAGTTGTTTTATGTTTATCAGATAGGGCTTACGCAGTAAAATTACGGGCAAATTTTTATCAGCATAATCCAATCGTAGGAGCTATATGGAACGGACAACCGAATAATCCAATATTAATGCATCCTGATGATGTTATGCCGCCTGATTATGCAAATGATAATTTACGAAGAGATATCATTGAAATGAATAGAATGATGGCATGGATGCAAACAAAATTCTCGAAGTTTGTAACAACTGAACGTCTTGATTTTAAGAGACGAGGAGAAAAGAGTGTACTGGTCAGTAATAATGAAGAGAATTTACGTTATCCAGATAGAAATGTAAATGAAGAACTATCTGAGTATTACAATAGATTATTACTGCAAGGAAATATTACTGATTACTGGCCACCTAGAGGATTACAGAAAGCAGAAGATCTTGAAGGGCAGTTGATACTAGTTGGTGAAGTTCGTAGTATTATTAATTATATATGTCCGGATTAATTATATATAAGCGGACGGAGTAGACGGGAAATAAAAATAACATCGTGGTTATCAACATTTTTTTTCTGCATTCTAAGTTTATTATTTAAAACAAACATCGTAACATTATATATACATTATATACACATTGCGTGCCGTATATACACAAACAATTAGTAATTGATGCAATAGCTTACAACGAACACATATATACATGCATACTCCTGCTTATCACGATGCGCAACCTGCTTCCCCGTCCTCTGTCCTCGTCGCGGGATGGTGATGAGGCTTGGTTGTCTCGTCCCGAACTAGCGGTATTGAGGGCGCTTGGTTTTCTTTTTTTCCTTTTACAGCTGATGCTGGTATATCATATTCCTGATGATTTGTTTGAATTTTTTGTGATTCAACTGTTT
>JARFOC010079262.1:0-14997 GCA_031763485.1 Osmoderma eremita
CCCCAATTCCTAAATAAATGTTCGAAATGTAAATTACGTTAATGTTGAGTAATAATAAATAGAATTATGGGCTTTTTGACTGATCCTTAAATAAAAAAAATATGTTTTTTTATATTTTACTGTTTTCCTCAAAATATGCATTTTAACTATCAGAAACCCAAATCATGAAACCGGAAGTAATAATGTACAGCTGATTCGACGATTTGGCAACCATGCATCGAATTCTCATAAGGTCTGGACTGCATTTGGAGGTTGAGACGATCTATAGTGGTATAGGACCAAAATTTATGTAAAACAAGGTGTAGTTATAAAATATTTACAATTGTAGCAAGCATTTTTCTCTCAGTTAGCAAATAAAGCATTTTATATTCAATTTATTTCGGCAAAAAAATAAAAAACGGCGCACATCGAATCTATAACTTTCGTAAGTAAATTTCTTTCCCCAGAATTAATAGGAACATGATACCACCGCCTCTGGGTCCGAAAAGAATATCGCCGAAGTCCTTATATAAGGGCCCAAACTCATTAAGAAGTTTTGTAGAAACCCACCGTAGTGTGGTACGATGACGCGACCGTGGAATTTTTTGCGTCGGCCAAGCGGAAAAAGAAAAACAGGAACGCAGGAAGTACGGAATGAAAGAAGAAGAAAGTCCGGATGTGGCGGGAAAGAGACGGTAAATGTAGTGACACACGTTCGCGGAGTGTACCATAGCTGAAACGAACTCCTGTTTCATTATCGCCGGCGGTTTTTTTGCTCGAGCAAGCACTTCGCTCAGTAAGTTGGAATGGTGGAGTGGTGGAAGGCGAGAGAGTACCGAGAAGTGATTTTAATTTCCCACGGAGACGGATAGCAAAAGTTATATATTCCATTTGAAGAAAGAGAAAAATAGTGTTTGCTGTATACAATATAATTATTTTCTGGATTTTTGTTTATATAAATTAGGTAAATATTAGTGAGTCATGCGAACGGACTCGCTTCGATTAATATACGTGTTTAGTTTACCCTTCATCGTTTTGTTCGCATATTTCAATCATGTTTATAAACATAGAACCGACGTACCACAAATATATGCGTTAAAAAAGGATTCTCATCCGCAGCGAGCTGCAGCGATAAATTTACATCATTGAATAACAGATAATAAAGGCTTAAATTACATTGAGGACATAGTAACCTATTTTCTTTTCTACCGATGTCAAAAGAACGCTAAAGAAATTCCAATATAAACAATAAGTGATAAATTCCACAACATTAGTGTCAACATTATCGGGAGAAAAGAAATTTGTAAACGTTCCGATTAATGAAATCAAAAAAGGAATTATATAAAGTAATTAAAAGTCAAACTTTGCCACTCGCGTGTACTTCACGTAATAAGTTACGAACCTTCTGGAGAATCCAAAAGACATATGGAATCAATTTATGAGATTTCATGAGGCAATATTCTCCATGTTAACCAGTTTTCGAAACACTTTTCCCACTCTGATTGAGTTACCTCCAAAATATGCATTTTTTGTTTGATGTGCGGAAACAAAAAGAAGTCCTAGGTGTCAAATCACGGTTGTACGGCGAATGAGTCATCAATTCAATTTTTTCAGTTGCCAAAAACTCTCTTGTTTGAGCTGATGTGTGAAAGCTCGCATTGTCTTGGTGGAGTATGATCCGTCTACGGCGGTTGATTTCCTTTATTTTTCCGAATACTCCTGGCAAACAAATGGTTGTGTACCATTTGGAATTGATTGTTCGACGTTGTACCAATGGTACAGTTGCCATATGTCCGGTTTTTTCCGAAGATAGAAGCGACCATTTGCTTCGAAGTGCTTCGTGGCGAACAACTTTTGTTGGGTTTGGCTCACCTTGAAAGACTCATACAGTCGACTGCTATTTACTTTCGAGCTCATGGGCATAGATCCATGATTCGTCACCTGTTACGATATCATAGACATGTTTTGAAGTACAGTGATCGTATTTTTGGAGCATTTCGTTAGACCAATCCACACGAGTCTTCTTTTGACCGATTGTCAAATTATGTGGAATCCAACGCGAACAATTTTTTTGATGGCCAAATGTTCAGGCAATATTGAATGTATGCTGGTACCCAAGGATACCTCAATCTCACGATACGTCGTGCCGATCTTGCAATCTGCCGATCTTGCAATATCAGTTCACGCACAGCATCAATGTCTTCCGGAACAACAATTGATTTTGGACGGCCTTCACGAAATTCGCCAGTGAGTGAAGTACGGTCAGAATTGAATTTGGCGCACGACCGGTATGCACTAGTTTTTTTATGGTGCTTCATCGCCAAATGCAAGTTGAGATAATCCACGTCGAAAATTGTAAAAAAATAATGATACGAAAATGTTCACGAGTTAATTTCATTATTTGGCCAAGATGATTTTTTAAGCTACTGTAAGTAACACAAATATCGCTTGTACGTCAAAATGTTCTGAGTAGGTATACTATCAAAAAGGACGAAATTTACGATACAGGCATCAGTTGTCAGGTGGCAGCACCTGGAACGCCTATTCTCGAACTATAAAACGCATCCCTCGTATTAGGCAAACAAGAAGAGCTAGAGGAACACGATTTGTAAAGAACATATCGCTCATTACCAGCAACATCAATGCCGGGATAGCGCAGTGATAAGAAGGGCGCTAAGCATCCGTGGTGGATGTTGATGGTTCGAACCTCCGTGCGGAAACCGATAGCGTTCGGTGTCGGTGCCCCTCACTGCTGCCCTCTCACGGCGAGGAAAAGCAGTAACAAGCCACACGCACACACACACACACACACATACAGAGAGAGAGAGAGAGGGAGAGAGATAGTACAAACGGAGGAGGTAGCACAAAGGGCCCAAGTGCGTGCGGCATATGGCACCTTCCCCACCCTCAGACATTTACATTTTTACCAGCACCATCGTGACAAGGCCACAAGCCCCTCTCGTCACGCGCGTGTTTCGTCACACAGGTCAGGCAATATAACGAGCAAGGTATTCAGTCAGGACAATCCCCAAAACCGGTGGATAGCCCAATTCACAACCAAGTGTTCAATTTAATTTCAATTATTGTTTTAAGCGCTACTTCTTGTGTTATATGTTACAATGGTTTATACATGTTTTAATGATTTTACATGGAACGTTGGAGCCACTGTACTCTCGTTTTATGTCATTTTAAAATCTCACCAAAATGGTTGACGCGTAGGGCCGTATAGACTGAAAGTGCATCATTTATATACGAGGCCATGGCATACAGAAACTAGATAACTTCATACCAGATGGTGCCACTGATACAATTTGATATTTATTTCCATTTCATATAATTTTCGATTACCACCATTACCCGCTGGTTGTTTTTCCCCCACTCTACCTTAGGGTCACTAGAAGTACCAAGAGACTCTAATGGATAGGACTCTGTATCGTTACTGCTTTCAAAAATAACCACATTTTCTAAATCCAGAGGTGCAGTTGGTATCGGTCTTACTGCAGATGGTAAAGCAACATATTCAATTCTGTGTCTCTGTTCTTTTTTGAATAGTCTTTGGTATTTGTAAAGCAGAAGTGACAATCGGTGATTGAAGTGATTAGTAGGTTCTCGCCAAACCGTAGAAACCGCAACTGACATATCACTTTTCTTTCCCTTCATCCACCGAACCAACTTTTGTCTTGATCCCCAATTAAAAGTCTAACTTGCGACATGTTCACATATACAAGAAAACTTGTCCGGTAAGTTTTTATAAGATGGACGATTCTCTAACAACAGGTATAGATAGGTACCTACGCAAAAATGGGTACGTGATGAAACTTTTTGGTGAATAGATACTTAAACAGCTGGTAGAGTTTATCACAATAACATCAAAATATCTTAGCGGAACTGAGTCGACTAGTGTAATTATTTCTTCACGTATCAAAAGTCTTATTATTATGTGTAATAAAACATAACCCACTCAAAAAGTTCGCAGATATCTCTCGAACCGGGCTTGGTGCATCTGTTCGTGGTAGTGTGTTGTGAGGTTACGTATAGTTTGTCGCACAAAACCAAATGAAGGATAATGAACCCTAATGAGGTAGCCAGAGTTTAAGACGTATACGTAACCAACAGGTAAGTAAAAGAAATAAACAAATCAATTGCAGCAATATCTGGGTATTACCATATTTGTTTAAAATTCCGCACACGTGTTAGAAATATCATGACAGACATCATAGCAAAAGAAACGTACGCATAGAAGCGCAGTTTTTACCGGCTACGCGTTAGTTCAAAAATTGATGGAGATAAAAGAAACAAATGTAAATGTAGACATAAATATCAGACTTTCTTACACGTCTGAACACCTAAAACTCTGTCAAAATATTTATAACAAACTTGAAAAATTATATATATAGTCCTGGCCAAAAGAAAAGAGAACAAAGTTTTATCAAATTAATACATATACATGTGAGATAAGGGAGAAGATAACAAGTGTATACATATACAAAGATACTCAAAATTAAAATGTTAATTGCCACTTACGTTGAATACGCTAAACTGTGGGGCAAATACAAATTCGATAAAAGGGAGCGTCAAGACGACGTGCCAAACATAGGCCGGCTTCGTAAACGTCTTGCCGGTAGCTGTCGTGCCAAACGAAGGCCGGCTACTATAAACAGGTGTAAAGGCGGGCTAGACGACGTGCCAAACATAGGCCGGCTACGTAAACGTCTTGGAGGTGTATAGAAGCTGTCGCGTCAGCAACCAGCCGCCTACAAATCGTCCTCAAGAGGCGGAAAGGGAGAGCGGAATTCTAACCAAAATCGGCCAATCATATGAACCCGCCATATGGTGGAAACCGGACTTACGCGGTAGAAAAATCACAGCGCCGGCGCGTGTGATAGTGTAAAGGGAGAACTTTTAATACGGATAGCATACCTCCTTGAAGAGAAAAACATAAAGATCTATATTTAGAAATTATTAAACGGAATACACCTACAGGACCAGACACAGAAAACTTAACATTTAACAATCATCATTAATGATTTTACCAAAAAAACACAATAGGTAGAGTTACGTTTTCTATGTAGCGACACGCTACAATTCGAGTTCATTCAATTCCCAGAAACAACTTCCAATTTTATGCGAGCCACATCTATACCTTGCGAAAAATATCTAATTCGCTTCGTCTTTTACCACAGAATCTCATTAGCGGGGGAATAAATAGACTTCCTTATTATGCGGAAAAATTTACTAGCGCTGAACCTCAATTCCTGCCCGCACAAAAAGGCTACTTAGCCCCCAATACAAACCCCAAACCCCCCTATCCCGGGCCGCTGTGAGTTTGTTTTGAATACGTTGCAAGATCCGCTACATCTTTCAGACTTCCACGTCGGCCAATATTACGCCAACGGCTTCGTTTACAAGCCTCCGGCGATAGAATGGGCTTTTCCGCCCGTAAATCTAATTATCGCGGTACATTGAGTCCGCTCTAGCCGCCTCCTCCACTGGCGGTGGTGGTATCGGTAATTACCTCCTGGGCATTATTCAGCGGGCGTGCAAAAATTATCTTCCCACAGCACACAGATACGGCCTCGTGGAACGCAATATGAAATAAGGCACCTAATCGCTTGGCGGAGTGCATAAACAAAATTGGAAATTATGAGGAGATAGAAGGAGAGAGAAGGATTCTTGTAAGCAATAGTATTTGAATATTAAAAAATAAAAACGCTTGGTATATAGAATTAACAACGCCAAGAATGCTAATTAAGCTAAAATTATACTCCCAAGGGCGGTACTCAAAAACCGAATAACTACGTAGCTTCTTTTTAATTATTTTTGTTTTCAATATTTTCCATCCCGATCACAACTACTAGTATTTACCTGGTTACAGTTCGAGAGGAAAAATGTGTTAATTACAGCCGGTAACTGAAACATGTACCAGAAAAGATTTGTATGGAAAACCTATATTTTTGATCTTCCTTTTTTGTATAAATGAAGTGGATATTAAAACTAGATGAAAAAAAATTCATTAATGAAATATATGCTTATGTAAAATGTAAAAAAATTGAAATCTAATTAGTGTGATGTAACGAAGCTCCATCGAGCAGACCCCAAATCCTTTGACGAACGTTTAGGGGAACATTTTCCAATAACAAAGGTAAATGATTTTCTAAAAAGTCTAAATAAGCTTGACCATTCACTCGTCCTTCCAAAAAATGTGGTTCAATTACATAATCTCTTAGCTAGTAATGAAGACCTAAGGCTGTCTTGCTGTGATTTTGCCGCGATTAACTCGCTATATTAAAGTAATCTGACTTTTATAAAAAGATTTCAAAATATCTTAGGAAATAATGACTTTAGATATAGAGAGTGCTTAATAAAAATGAAAGTAACTAAACTATTCTTTCTTTGTATGATATAGAATACAGGTGATTCACCTAGAATAATTGAGAAATTAATGTATTTGAGTTTTGACTAGCCCTGTATTCAGTCTTGATAATTTTGAAAAAACATTTCACTTTGCTATAAAAGTGAACCAATATCAAAAATTTATGTTTGTAAAAGAAAGAATTTCAGACTGTGTTGTTTGCAGTATACAAGACCTTGAACCTACAGTGATTTGCATATAAAAATGACCATAACTTCTGAAACACGGTGTATAATTCAGTGAAATTGTATATTGGGGATGTGAGGCATGAGTTTAACCTAACTCCGAAAATACAGGGTGTTCCCTTTAAGAAAACATATGTTTGGTTCACCCTGGTGATATGAAACACGCTGTATATATGAAAATAATTTTAAAATGTTAAGTTTGAGACTGTCTACAATTTTCGTAAATAACTTTTTTTGTTGATATCTTATAGAATAACGGATATATCGAGCTTTGCTACACTAATGCGTCACTCTGTATGTAAATAATAACGCAATATTTAGTAAAATTAATTTAACATTTAGATTTCAGGGAGTAAATTTCCGCTTGTAGCTGTTCTTTCCGCTGTATTGTTTATTTTGGAAATCCCTTTGAATTTTCCAATAGTGGTTGGCCATCTTCCTTGGTCCCGATCTTCCACAGTATTTAGTAAGTCTTGATGAAATCTGTCGCCTAGGGCATCACTTACAGCACGTAAACTTTCGACGAATTTCTCAAGATGACTATGTAGGAAATGAGGCTTTATATCCATGTTGCAACCTAGGCGGTGGTAATTTTCAAACATGGTTGCCAGTAATTCTTTGGATTTGCATCCTTTTCCGCTTCAAAGAAAATATGTTGTCAACCATCGCGAACGATGTCCAGATGTCTTTCTCAATTTCGTTGATGAAATTTGGGTCTCTCATTAAAATTCTAATTTACCGCCCATCAAATACACCGGCTTTAATATTTTCGTAACGCAGTTGTGGAAATTTTTCACGTATATACTGGAAACAGTCGCGTTGTATATCCAAAGCTTGAACATATTGCCTCACAAGACTTAGTTTGATGTGGGGAGTTGGAAAAATAATTTTGTTCCTCTTATAACATCTATGACATTTTTTATCCAACGTCTATATTCTCAGGGGCCAATGTTTCTGATTTCAGTGTTGGTTTTTTGCTCAACTAACTCAAAGTCACAGAAAACACGGAATCTCTGTGTATCCTCTTTGATATCCAAGTAAAAGATTTACTATTTTAAGATCCACGCTAATTATGGCCTGCATATTTTAATAACTTCAAAACCTCTTTGATGTCTTCATATGTTTTCCTAAAGTAGACTAAATAACCGATTGGTTATTGGAATTGAACCATAGACATTCTATAAATACACTGTTCGGATTACTCCTCCCATATAAAGTATTAATTAATTCGGGTCGACTTGATAATAGGGATCCACGTATTCCCGAAACACGTGTCGTCCCGAATTAATTAATACTTTGTGCGGTAGGAGTAATCCGAACAGCGTGTTTATTGTGCTGCCCCACAGTCCTTGCAGTCTTCAGTCATATGCATTCCCATTGTACAGCAAGACACACTTAAGACTTCTGTTTGAACTGTCCATTTAATGAATGCAACATTTGAGTGATATTGTGCAAGTCCCATTTCACTAGCAAACCTGACACATTATGACAATGAACAAACCCATACTCGTGTTTAAAATATTATACAAGATCACTTCTTTCTTCATTTTTTCATTTAATCTTGATGCTAACAGTCCCGATCATTCCTTTGATAGACCCAGATGTTTCAATTCCGCTGGAGTAGAACGTCACGGTCCAGAAATTAGAAGTATAATCTTCATTATCAAAATCAACATCAATCTCTTCAAAAACATCTGGCATATACTGATCACCCTCATTCTTGAGTGTAGAAAGCTCTTCATAAACTGGCACACGTATTTCATCGGAATAAGGTACCGATCCAATATACGAGTCCAGATTCGAAAACACGATTCTTATTTTTCTTATTATAGCACGCAGTCTGAGCGAAACAAAAATAGCAACCATCGACACGGTTTTTCAGTTCACGCCTGATCATTGGATCATTTCCCTTGGTTCGTTGCCGTAAATTTTCGACACATGGTTTACACCATATATGGGCAACCTTTGCTTAGCTGAGGGCGTAATTTCAGGACTTAATCAGGTCGCGGATCGTAGGCAAGAAATAAGTCGGTAGTAGTGTATAAACAAGCGACAAAAATTCACACATTTTTTAATTTATTAATTATAATACCATAGTCAAGCTGTTGGAGGTCCGAATCCAGCCCGCGGGCCGGAGGTTGCCCATATATGGTTTACACAGTTTACGAGGCACCTACAACTTGTCTTAATCTGCAAGTTTATCGTAAGTAAGCCAAGTACAACTTCTTAACTGCAACACTGATATTTGTCCTTTGACTGGGAATTAACTACAGCCCCTCATTTTAAGAAATGAGCGTTGGAAAAGATAGGAGAAAATATCTCGGCTTACTATTGGCTGAAATCCGCGATAGATTTACGCACACGAAAAGCATATACTTTTCACGCAATGAATGTATGTTGGATAAAATGAAATATCACTGATAACTGCGTTTTCTGTTTACTGTAATGTCATTTGTCGTTGCGTTCCACTCTGATTCCGCTGCTTTTGTCTTCTATTTTCTATCAAATTATTGTTTGCTTATATTTTCCATTTTACCATATTTTAAAGATTGTCTCCAAAATAGTTCTTCCCAGAACTCGATTATTGCAGTACTTGATAATTTTAAACATGTTCTACCTATTGAAAGTGCAAAAAGGTGTTTATTGAGAATTATTACTGGGTGTTCAGTGTCTTAATATGGCTGACGAAGAAGTATTGGGCCCGAAATGATAACCCATTACTGGGACCATCAAAAAATCCTCAAAGAAAACATATCCGCAGTGGCCAAACATTAATGGCTTACAATCTGTATTCGCAGTTGAAGCATGACAACTCGAAGTTGGCATCAATAAAGTCGGCTGCAAAGCAGCTTGTACTCGGCGAAAAAGTTATATGGTATATTGTGAAAGAAATTACTACGGGAATTGTAAATTCACCCCCTAAAAAACATGTTCGTGAGACAATATATCATCATTTGGACGAATCTGAAAAATACAGAATTAGAAGACATGTACATTTTCTCTTTCAGCAAAATGAATTGCCTACCTGTACAAAAATACTAATTGTAAATATAATATTTACTTTACATTGAAACCATCTTATAAATCTTTTGTAGGTGGTTAACGAAGACGACATTTTACCTGAATTCGAGCGAACAACAAGGTGGAAAATTTTAAAGCAATTGGGTTTTAAGTAGGAAAAACGAAGTCGAAATCCTATATTAATAGAGCGGCAAGACATCGTTTTATGGAGGCGTCGTTATCTAACTGCTATTCGAAAGTGTCATGCAAAGGGTAAAAGGATTTATTATTTGGATGGAACATGGGTTAACGCAGGCTACACAAAACAAAAAGTGTGGAAAGATACAAAAGTAGTTAATGCAAGACAAGCATTTATTCAAGGAACTACAACTGGTTTAAGACAACCATCGGGAAAAGAAAATCGGTTGAATGTTTTGCATATTGGTAGTGGAGAGGGGTGTGTTGAAAATGGTCTCCTGTTATTTAAGTCAAAGAAAACTGGTGACTGGGCTCAATACTGGGAAGCACGTATCTTTGCGAAAGCAGCTTTTCCGACACTAACTTTATAAAGTCAAAAATGTTCCCTCTCTGATAAGTCACTTACTCAGTTTATCAACAACAAATAATAAAGTTAATATTGATGCATTAGTTAGTGAAAACCAACACCGTCAAATTTCCCACTGATTTTTTTGTAATTTGATGTTTTTGGAATAAATCAATAAATTAAAAATTAAATAATTAAAATAATAACACAAAGGCGTTTTTTCTGTGTATACCATACCTATTAAAACTCACTGATAAAGTTGCATATGAAGTATTTTATAATGCGGCCCTCCAAACCGTTTTTTAAGCGGCCCTTGGGACACTTGCAGTTGGACAGCTCTGCTATAGACGATACAGATATATCTATCGTGCTATTGTCTTAACCACGAATGACAAGTTATACGCATCTGCAAATAGCAAAAGTAAAACAGCATGGATTATTATTAACAGCAATGTAAAAAATAAAAATGCTCATAATATCATTAAAGAGATAGCAATAGGTATAGATATAATTACGGACCCATTAGAGATTGCAGATACCTACAATAAGTATTTTGTTAATATTACACAAATGTTATTGTGGCTCAATTCCAACAAAGAGGTTTTGACAGCAAGGGTCTCGTTTGGTGTGATAGTTCCATTTATTCTGATGTAGGAACTGAAATAAATGTAGCCTCTATTATTACGTCTTTAAAATGTAGTAATGGCTGTGGTTTTGATAATATTAGTAATAATATAATAAAGCGTGGTTGCCGGTATCTAGTGCAACCACTTACTGTCCTGGTAAGTAGATCGCTCATTGATGGGATCTTCCCTAAATGTCTATGAATTAGTATAGTAATTCCGGTGTACAAGAAAGACTATGCTAAGGAGATACAAAATTATAGGCCAATATCCTTGATATCCTCACTTTCTAAAATTATGGAAAAACTAATATGCGACAAAATTGTGTCATTTTTATTACATCATGATATGCTGAGTGCTTCCCAGCACGGCATTTTTGGAGGTCGTTTGACTCAAACCGCCATTTTGCGTGTCATTAACTGGCTGCATAACATGATCATTAGTGATCTAAAGTGTATGGGTGTTTTCATGGACCTCAGTAAGGCCTTCGATCTGGTGGAACACAAAATATTGCTTGACAAACTATTTATTTATGGTATTCGTGGATCGCTGTTGCATTGGATATAATCGTATTTATCAGATCGCTCGCGAATTGATCAAATTGGTTATCATATGTCAAGTCCCTTGAAGTGTTTGAGAGGAGTACCACAGGGATCTGTGATTGGTCCGTTATTATTCATAATCTATGTAAACGATATACCAAATGTTTCTAGTGCGAGCAATATAGTTATGTACGATGATGATACCAGTATTTTAACAGCTAGCAGTATCAAACACGAGTTAATAAACGAAACACAATTCTTACCCCTTGGTTTCAGAATAACAGACTACATTTAAATATTGAAAAAACTGCTTTTGTTCATTTTGCACCGGGCACGACTAGGTTCGATGAGAGCAGTCTACTGCGCATTGAATCCAGATCGATTCAGCAAGTGGAGAATAACAAATTTCTAGTAGTACACCTTGAGAGCGGCATGGGTTGGGAATCACATATCGGCAATCTCTCCGAGAGATTGTCATCCGTGTGATATGCGCTGTATAGATTGAGAAGTGTGGTTGGAAGGACTACAATATTATCATACTATTACGCGTAGTTTGAATCTCGATTACGACCAGAAGTGATGGGGGAAACTAAGTTTGATGTTTGAGATCATCATGTCGACATGAGAGATCGACGCCAATAAGAATCACACGCTAACCCAGATTAGCTATCGCCTGGAGATTACACCACGAATACGCTGCTGGGCGTTAGGTATCTCTGGAGTGTTACGAAAGGGTCATTCTAACCTGAAGTGGACAGTACGTTGTTCCAAACGAGCAACAGGCATCTCACCGTCGTACACTGATGCGGAGCTAGTAGCCCGAAACTGCTGTATTTGCGTGAGAGTGTCTGTTGCTACACAATCAAATGTGTTGTGTAATCCAAAAAGTATATTTATATATTTTAATATATTTATATGCTTCAATTTAAGATTCCAACAGCAGTCAAAAACAGGTGTCAGATTCCAATCGGCTGGAAGAAAATTAATTGTAGGCCTGAGTTAGCATCGCTTTTGTTGTCACTGCTATTTTGCATACCACCGTACACCACGGTGATCAGACTTATGATTACCTTCAACCTAGCTGTACAAATGAATTAAAATTTCTTGTCGGAACTAAAAATTAAACAGCAAACGTGGTAAATTTTAAATTCCCCACTTCGCTATTTATTTTATCCGCCCACCAGCACCGCAAATTTTCACCCTTTGTCTGTTACCAAAGAGAAAACGAACTTGAATTACGAACGACGCAAGAAAGATAAAGAAATAATTCCCCCGCCCAGGCAAAAACCGACTTCAATAGCTAGGCTTTTCTCTCGGTACAATCACTAATTAGATGTGCCGGAACGTTTGCTAAACGAAAACGTAGGCACGGAGCTTTTCCACCGTTTACATTAAAAAAAAAACCCACTGAGTTGCGTTCACCTGAAATTCATCCATCCATTCTGCGGATAATAAAGGTGCACCGGTGGAGAATATTTATAAGTATAAACGAAGCCTGGTGGCTTTTCTTCCTGCTGGCTAGCTAGGAATTACGCAGACTATAGAAAATGTGTTCGCTATATTTTACCAACCCGGAGTTCCCCCTTGTTCCCTCAATAAAAATATGCGACCTTACTCACCCATACACCCGGGTTAATTAAAACTTACTCGTTCTTTTTTTTTTCTTTTTGTTTTAACATGAAATTCTGCCTACCTCCTAACAAAATATAAAATTAAAAAATTGAGGTGGAATTTTAATTAAATTCAAACGCGTCGAATTATTAAAAGCGTATGTTTGGCGCCCTCTTTTGGGAATAAGGTAATAATAAATTGTGGACTCTGTGAGTAAAATAAAAATATGCTAAGTATATAATTTATATGTATTGAAATGTTGCAAATTGATAAATTTAATTTCTATGGAATTTTAATAAGAATAATTTTGGATCCTTTTTATTTATGTCAAGTTGACACAAGTCGGGAAATTTCTGATTGACAATTAAATGACACTTGCTAATTTAATTATAATGACTTAATCAAGGAATTGTAATCTATTTAAATAATATGGAAAACCCTAAAGATGTGTTTGAAAATATAATTTACTATATTACTATAACAATAATACGAACATATAATTTTAATGAAGGAATTAATGTATCAAATACTATATCTACAGAAAAAAATCATGAATGTCTGTAGTTAGGTCATATCTAAAACCGGAAGGAAACGTATACGCAAGCGAGATAAAAGTATATAACATGTCTCAGTTAAACTAAATATTCTATCAGAACAACAAATGCCACTAATTAGCTAAGTTAGCCAACTACATATCTCCTATTTCTGCCGTTTCGGCACTCGTGAAGGGGTTGCCCCAAACATTAGAAATTATCAAAGTTGGGTAATTTCTAATACTGATTCAAATTCCACTGAGAATTTTTTTTAAATTCCGAGCGGTTTTGAACATATCTGAAAAATACTGAAAGTTGCCATTTTCTTTGGATATAGATTGTGATACTATTACTAAGAGGAACAAAAGTACTAGTTAACCGTGTGAAAATCAAATATGGCGTCTATTTAAAATAAGAAAGTTGCTACCAATATATTGATCTTCGACCATTAACTTTTTCACCAACTGACAAGGATTACTGTTTGCTTAGTATATGTTTGTATTTGCCTATGTGTATTCTGCGATTATAGCGTATAGGAGAAGTTGGGGCACATTGCCACACTTTTTTTTATAAATTAAAATTTACTGTTTTGAAGAAAAATTTGATCTGCTAATGCATACAGAATTTAATATAGTTTATTAGTGTGCAATAGATTTTTTTATACCTCTTCGGACAAATAAAAAATTTGCCACTTGAAAATAAATTGAATTTGCATGAAACTGCCCCATATCCGGGGAACATTGATATAGGACATAGGGCACCTTGGTATTTAACATCAATATGAAAATAAATTTTTGAAATTTTTATTAGTAATTAGTAAGAAAAGTAAAAATAAGTAGTTATTTATTATTAAAGTAAAAACAAATTACTTTTAAAAAACAAATTTTTTGAACATTGCTTTTATCACACCAGGTTTAGGCAGTTTGAAAATTATGTCCGCGATATCGACGATAGATTTATCTTTCACATTTGAATAAACGAAGATCCAAGATGTACGCTTCTTTCTTAGGAAGGATATTTCAAATTCGGACATTGCATCATCTTTTGAAATCACTTTCCCCACGTAGTGAACAACAGATTCCTTTTTTGCAAATTTCACCAACAAAAAATCTTCAACTTCGATAGTTCCTGGGGCAGATGAACAAGTGGTTTCTTCAACTTCTTCGTGTTCGGGTTTTCTTCATCTCCTGATATGTCCCAGTCGCAGTCATCTAGAATTCAGATTTAGAAGTATTTCATTTGACCTATCGCTTATCTCTTTGGGAAATATTAAATGAGGTTTGGATAAAGATTAACCCTTTTGCCTACTACGTACCTTGAAAATTCTCCGCAACAAAATCAGTTTTGGCCTCTTCGCACAAATCTACTGTATAACGTACGTCTTAAATGATATCACGAAGATATTCTGATGGTTTGTTTGTGTAATCGGTAAAAATGGCGTCACATCCTGGATACTTCGACCATTTGGTGCCATTCTGATGTAAAGCACGAAATTGGAAAAAGAAGTAACGGAGTACTTGTAATTTAGAAACTAGTCTTTTAACGCTAATAACTCCACTGTGTTTCAA
>JARFOC010079273.1:0-14995 GCA_031763485.1 Osmoderma eremita
AATGCAATAAGCTGTCTACTATCAATGCTACGCATGTAGGCTCTACGTTGAGCGTTAGGTCGTACAATTAGAAAGTGTCGCTAGTGTACCTATTAGTCAAATATAGAATAATCAAAATTCTAATATTCAGCTCTAAGTTTTTCCTGAAGCTAATGCACCTATCAAGGTGGCGGCTAATAAGAAATGAAGCAAATGGCACGTTGTCAAAGTACACCGTAGAGCGTTCGTTTTACCTAAAAATTAATTACCCTAAAGATGGTATGGTTGATATGTGCGAAACAGAAGGCAATCCTTTTTTATCAGTAGAATTTATAGTTAAAGATATCCAGACAGGGGACATCATAGAATAGGGAGTTTTTGAAAAACTAATGATGAAATTTATTGAAACGGGAAATGTCGTTTACAAGAAATTCGAAAGAACAAGAAGGGCTGGATTATTGTGGAATCGTTGGAAATAGGTATAGGGAAACCTAATATGGAGTTAGTTACAATATAGGGGTTGTTCCATTTAACAAAATCGAGAAAAATCATTTTGAAGCTGGTAAAGTCAATACTTTCCTGATGACCCGCCTGTACATCCGGTGACAGAAAAAATTTACTGACATCATCACTCAATCTCAACCAATCCACACAACAAATTTTATTGCTAAATTTGAAAGCGTTTAGACGTAGGACTACTTTCTTTGGGATGTGTAATTTTTCAATTTTTTAATAGAAACAGTTGTAACTCGAAAACCACAAAACAGGCTACTCTCATAATCTGAGGATGAATGGAGCGTGGTTAGAGATCTTTAATAATGCTCCATTTAAAAAAAGTGATTTTTTCTGTGCCAGCTTTCTTATGGAACACCCAGTATATGTGAATATATTTTCTGCAGATGCACAATTAATATTATACTACATCCCAAAAATATCAGATTGATACATAGCATACAGCCCGAGTAATAAAAGACGGACATACTATTGCTGCACCTTGTATAAGTGTGAAAGGCCCACCTAAGTAAGGCTGCTTAGTGATATTGTTGAACTTACCTCTCCCTTATTACCGTTCCTGAGATCTGATGCTTCATACGTTGAATTCCAATCAATACAAATTGGCAAAACGTACGAGGAAAAGGTGAAGGCTTCGGTTACTTCAACTATTCCTATATCGTTAGCAAACCGGCCAAGCAATCCTGTGAAGTTTGGAGGTACCACTGCTGTTTTAATCTGCACTCAAAAAAGGTTGTAATGTTTCATTTCTCTAAACGTAAGATATATGGAAATTAATTTTCATAATAATCGTCGACATAATTCGGATATTTTTATCAATTTTTACCTTTTAGAAACCGTGAAATATAAATATCAAATCTGTACTTAATACGATAAGTAGATGTAATAGGCAAATCCATAGGACAATATGGCTATTTAACCCTTTGAGTGCCAACATGATTTTTAGAGAATTAGCTAAAAGTGCCACGCTACTAGAGGAACATCGAAATTTAAAAATAAATTTCACTTTCCTTAGCATGTAATTTACGGAAAAACTATTAATGTTATAATTTCAATAAATATTATAATTTCAACAGAAGTGAAAAATAAAATGTAATTCTTTTACACACAGTCCATATTTTATGAATATTTATATTACCCAATACATAATCCATGAAGCCCCTTTTTGCAATTGGAACAAATAAGGTTTGATCTCTTTACTGGTCCCCCATCTTTATTACTACAAACAATACACCTTCTCAAATTGCGATTGGAAATTTCTCTAAACATAAACCGATGCCTTTGGAAACAATTTTACTAGTTCCTACAGGATTTCCCTTTTCTGCCAACCAATCTTTTTCTATACTCTCTATTATTGACGATGTGAACTTGAGACGTGCCATTACTCTGCCATTGGTATTTTCTTTGTAGATGATATAAGCACTTAGAACCATTCTTCTCAAAATGTAAAATACAACTTTCTTCCAGTATTTCTCTGTTCTCCTTTCATCAAGATACGTATACAACATCATATCAGACCCGTCAACTCCACCCATGAATTTGTTATAATCTATGATTATTGAAGGCTTCTTTTTTTTAAATTTCTTGCTCTCTGCGCTTTATTGTACCTATTGCAGTCTCAGCAATAGCCTTAGTCGATATAAGTAACGCCGAATATTTTTTTTATTTCCTCTCTCGAAATCCACACAAAAGAACTTCTACGTTTCTGAAATATTTGGCTTGTCCAACATTCATCGATTTTACATTGTTTGGAAGGCCCTTTCTATTTCTTCTTATTGTGCCTGTTCAATAGGTAGCATGGTTATATAAATATTTTGCCAAACTTATGCTGCTAAAAAAATTATCCATAAATATATGAAAACCCTTATTCAGGTAGTTACCCATATTTAGCAGTTTTGTCACCACTACATAACCAAGGGCATACTTTTTTTATTTCTGCTTTCTCAATATTTAATTTAGCTCCACAATAACAAAAAACCTAAACAGTAATTTACTACTGAATCACACAACATCCAACATTTTATTTTATGCTTTTTATTAGTTCCGATCAAAGATACATCAACACTAAGTTCCTGGTGGGGTGTATAGTGGTGCCGGAATTTCAGATTTGCATGCTCAACCAATGGCTGAAATTTTGCACATGGATCATAATTTTCATGACCGGACGGAAACAAATATGTGTTGTCAAAAAAATGATAAAACTTTAGAATAAGCTGAAAACGGTTTCTTGAAAACATCTTTCCGAACCATGGATTATGTCTTGAATTTTTAGCCCAGTATGAAAATATATTTGGTCTTCGAGTTATATCCATTTCCAATAATACAGGAACAAATGCCTTCATTTCCATAATTGTTACGGGCTTACATTTTTTAGCCCTTGCTTGAGGTGACATTGTTTCATGTGAATTCAAGAAATCCGAACAACCATAGGTCATGTGTAAAAAATAAATTTAAATACTCAATTGGTCTTGAGTCTGAAGGTAGTGGATGTTTTGGTCCAGACTTTTCACGAAAAGCATGAGAAGGCCGTGTTGCTGTGTCTTTATTTACCTCTAATTCCGAATAACTAGAAATGTCGGCGTCCCCAATTTCACTATTACTCGATTCATTATTTTTCGAACTGTCACTAATTATACACGGTCTTTTTCGCCGTGGATTTATAACATCGCTGCTGTCGCTTTCAGCTTCTGAAACGTCCATATTTTCTTTTTCATGATCCGATTCAATATAGTCAGCGTCATCCGCAATGCTTTCTACATATTCGAGTAATTCATCATCATTGTAAAATTCGATGCTAGTCGAAGCCATAACGAAATTTTTATAAGGTCTATAAATGTTTTTTTTATACAAGAATGAAAATATAAAAACTATAAATAAAAATATTTTATAATATTACGCCGGAATAAATAAATTACACAATTTGCAATAATCACCTTGAAATATTATTGTGCCCGTCTTCCACACCGGAAACCTAAAACCTTAAAACTTTTAAGGGTTATAAATAATTTTATCAGCTCATTTCATAGCCTACAAGCCTACATCAAGACATTTCATTTTCCGTTTCAATTATTAAAATCGGCCTATAAATAAAGGCGGTATGGACTCTTTTTTTATAACATCCTTTAAAATCAAATTCCTGTGGAAAGGAAGAAATCAATAAGCCGAACAGATTTTGGCGAAACAATGTTCAATTTATTAAATGAAAACGTAGAAAATTTGAATAAAATACTTTTTAATCATGAAGTTACATTTACCTTTGTTTTGTTTGTCTTACTTAATCGTTAGAATCAAATAATTTCTTCATCAAAGTTGAAATTTTGCACTTTATTTATTAAAAACATAACCAAATTCTCTCGTAATAAATTTGAACAGTTTCGTGGTAGATAATAAATGGTGAGGTCAACTCTCAGAACTGCTGGTTTGTATCCTACATTTATTCATTGAAAAATACTAAATATCCTTTTCATTACCCTGTTAGTTATTGATCCCGTACAAATCCTCACACGAACGCAGTACCCTCAAAAGATCAACTGATTGTTTCCAAACGAGTAAAAGTAAAATTTATAATAACATGCAAATACGTAATTTGGACGAACTGTAAGACCGTATACGTACTGCGTGTTATGGAATAAACCCAGAATTTATTAAGAATACTCTGTGCTACGTTCAGGAATGCATTACTTATTGCCTTGAAAGACAAGGAGGTTATTTTAAAAACTTGCTGTGAAATTACATTTCAAACTGGTTATGTTGTTTTGTTTGTCTTAATTAATCGTTAAAATAAAATAATTTCTTCGTTCCGAGTTGAAACTTTGCACTTTCTTTTTTGAAAAACAACCAAATTCTTCATAGCTCTGTTGTGCCATTAAAAATAATATATCCGCACTAAATTGTACTATACTTTCGTAATAAATTTTAAAAGTTTCGTTAATTTAGATTGTTAATTTTAATCGTAGATTCAAAATTTTCATATATGCTGGAAAGTTTAATTTATCAGTACAAAAAATAAATAAATCGTGATTCTTTAAAATAAAACTGTTACGAACGTGATAGCCACGAAGTTTACGATCGTCCTAAACGTATAACTGGTTGCCTGTTATGTCACTAATGCCCTAATGCATTGATAATGTAACGGAAAGAAAAAAAACATACACATATATTTGAACGAGATCTTCTTAGTCGTATGTTTAATATTTGTAATATTGATATTTCTTGGGGTTAGCGACTCACATTATCGATATGGTGAAACAAATAGGGTTAGAAGAAGTTGGTAGATATTATTTATATATTTAAGTAGGGGGCGAACTAACTGCGCCATATATTTAGGTAGGGAGTTACATATGATAGCATAGGAATATGATTAAAAAAGGCAAGAATTTCATAGGATAGGGAACGTCGTGCAGAACCTCTGAGTGGAGCACGGGGTTTAAGGTACACTTTGCTATTATCTTAAGTTTCTGTCAAATAAAGCGTAAAACTACGAAGAAAAGACGCTTGATTAGAATAAGGCAATGTTGTATCTATTTATGCACTTACTTTTCTTTTTTGGGATACTCCTTCGATTACTTTTGAATCTTGATAGTATTTCCCAGCTATGACGGTGTAATTAGCAACCTTTGGGCGCCCGTTTGTATCGGTAATGGTATGTGCAGCTAAGAAAAATGCTCAAATTATTATAGTGCCAGATTTGCTTATACAATTATATTAATAGCATTAGTATTCCAACCTTAATTAACGTACAGCAATTATGTAAATACTGAGATTAGCCCTTAGAAAACATATGAATTTTAACGGTACATATTTGCTAGGCTTACCTGTTTCAAAATTAACGTACGGGTTAGGTTAATATTGAATTTACTTATGCATATGTGAATTTACAACTTACAAAATAATATTAAATTAAATGGAATACTGACTGAATTTTAACAGATAAATTTACAAAATGATATTGACGTCGTTAAATGAAATACTGAATGTCTTTTGATGAGTAAATTTCAACATTACACGGTGCAGACCTTGAATCCCTCCTCCGTTGTTGAAAGGTGGCGCACGCGAATTGTTCGAACGGCGTGGGAAAATGGAAACACAATGAATGAATAGGGTGGTTTCGAGATACGTGCGGAGTAAATGGATTGAACTTATCTGAGAAGCGGAGAGTTTATCTCAGCGGCTCGCCTTCGTCGTTAGCAGTGGTCCAGTTCGGGTCACGGTGTCTATATCGTCAACGCCTTGGGGAATTCTGAATAGCCCCATCAGAAACGGTATACAGGAACGGTATACCAGGAAATAATTCCGGTCGGTCGTAATTACGCCTCACAGGCTTGCAATTACGCGGTACTTGCACACGGCAAAACAAAATATACTAATTTCCAACACTGTATGTACTAGAAATTCGCACAACCTCTGTGTCTGTCGCTTGCCAAGGTCTGTTACTTAATTGCGGGAAAAACCAACGGTACTTGCATAGTCAATTCTCAATCTTCGGCGTCGCCCGCGGGGCAGCATTATCATTCGCTGAAGCGCGGGCGTGTGACTCGGGTGGCCAATGGGATAGCATGACGCCGAAATTTAATCATAGAGGTTCGCAGAAGAGAGAGAGAAGAGAGAGAGCATTAAAAGCATATGAACTAGAAAGGCCGTGTTCTCGCACTAATACGAGTAGGTAAGAATTGCGGTACATATTAGGATAAATAGTTCGGCGGTGCTTAGAAAGTTGCATATTATATTATATTATTTATAATCAGACAGGTACGGAGTCCTATATCCCATAGTTACAAAAACTCTGAGAAGGATGATAAAAAGGCTGCATCATTTGACCTTCAGAAAGTTGAGTGGCACATTCCTCACGTTAATGATAATCTTTGATTAAAACTTTTGCAAAAGATTATATAATAGCGCTAGTCATAGATATGCAAGGTTTTACGATAAATAAAGAGTTTGTAGTAAAAGAACTTACACCAAGTGAAGGAATAGTAATAAACCACTTTGTATTTAAGTCTAAGATTAAAATCATTAGAGAGTTCAACAACTCTCTAGTAGATTTAACAGGCAAGTGATGCGGTTAGAAAGCAATCATTATATATATATAGTTGTGGTACGATGAACATGTAGACCTAGGAGAACTACCACAAATATTGCAACGGTTTACAACAAATGTTCAATTAATATATGTAAAAGGAAAGAATCATGTAAAAGTGCTGTTACGTTATTTTTCTCGGCAATACTGGTTGCCTATTTTACCGTGTATTATCGAATTCTCGAATTATTCTCGAAACCTTAAATTCATTTACCTGTAGCTTCTCAGTATTCATTTTCCTTAAGCTATGTTCGAGTAAGCAACTGTTGCGATTACTATTTGATTGAATTGTATTTTATGCCTGCGAATACCTTTTCGTGTAATTCTCGTGTAATAATGGTCTTGCTGGGGGTTATCCTCTAATTTCTGGTAACATTCATTTCGTATTTTGTGTGTAAGAATGATTTATCCCGATTTGCACATCTTTCTTTTGTTTGAACATATCCTACCTTGTAAATTCAAGCTCCGTTATTTTGCTGTTATTATTTCTGGGAGATATATAATCTTAGAGTGCAGACGCGTGGTATGCTGTCGATCTCCATCAGATGTGGAATTATAGTTTGTGGTAATTGTCCGAAGATCGATTGTTGGGAATTAATTACTCTGTATGAGGATGCAGGAGAATTAGTAGGAATTTTGAAGCATTTTCCTTCACGCATTTAGCGGATTTTTGAGGATTAATTTCGACATACGAACCGACACTTCTCGGACTTCGTGATGAATTTTTGTTTGTGAGCCTTTAAAACAAGGTACGATATTTAGGTTGTTGCCGACAAACAACAGAAATGCATGTACGGAATCGATAGGTGTAATGTTTCTAGTAGCCAACCTCAGCATTTACATTTTTAGAGACACAATTATTAATAACCTGTTATGACATGATAAGGTGATATAATTGTCCCACTACAAATGAATTGAGACTCCAGGTCATAAATGGCAACTATCCATGTATACTCATTCTCATCCGCCGGTTCTCCACCTACAATCAGTGGGGTGGCTCCAGTCTTCTTAATTCCGCATTCTGTAAGAAAATACTCAGTAAGTACAGTCCGCGAAAAAACTATGGGACAACACGCTTACTAAAGCGTATAAAGAGGATCTACACTTAAATTTCAAACTCTCACCTGGCTGGCAAGGTTTTCCTTTCGCAATCCACCCGTTCTCGGTGCACAAATAAGTTCTTCCTTTCGAAACGAAACTGTAAAATGAACTGCAACGTTTCATAATGGTCTGGCCAAGTGGGGAAGCATCTGGACATTTTCTAAGAGTGGAGTTTATGTAGCAAAGCTCTTCTTCAGAAATCAACGTCGTTAATTGTCCGCATGTACCTTTGAGAACAATATGTCGTTTTATTATTTCAATAATAAACAGGTTAATATAATGTCCTACAAGTTTTTTATTTATAAATGGAGTTTCCTCCAAACTTGGCATGAACATAATCAAAAATAAAGAATGTAATAATAATATACACTTTGTCCAAGGTTGAGTGTTCAGCATTTCTAACTTCATCATTACTGGAAATGTGGAGTTGGTAAGTGATCAAGTTGGTGGCATTTGTTTTTTTTTTTGATTGATTGAGATAGTGAAAACAGAAATACAATAGAAAAATTCGTTTCCGATGTATTGACAAAAGCACTTCTTTTTAAACGAAATACGGAATGTTACTTAAAGTGCGTCTAATTTTGATCTAGAGCTTTATCTAATTTGGATAACGTTGCAACACTTTCTTTCATAAAATACTCATAGATAAAAATCTAAGTCAACTAAGTTAGCGGATCGTCCAATCCAACGAATTGGTGCGTTGGTTCCTATTCCTCTATTATTAAAGATGCTGCCCGGCAAATTTATAGTTTTAAAATAATTATGAACGGGCGCCCCATCCTGTTGGAAATCAATGCGCGAGTAGTCAACATGTATTCTACAAAATCTTCAAGCGGCGGCGCTACTAATTCATCATAGCGTTCTCCAGTCAAGATGCCATAATAAAATTATCGTACCAATAATTTGTGAACCTACTGAACCACGCCAAATATTTAAAGTAAAACGATTTTGTGGATTACGTAGATTGAGTATGGAAAGATTTTTTCTGCTTCAATAATGTTCATTCCTTTTGTTGCACATATCTGCATTGGAAACAATTAGATTCACCGGGCCATAAAATGACCTTCAAATGTTATCCGGGTGCGCATTGCAGAGGTTCAGTAACCACTTACGCAAAATTATTTCTCTTTCAGCGTCTCCTGGCAATAAAATATGCACTATTTTTTCTTATATGGATGGAAATTATGTTTTTTTAAATAATTTGAGCTGTACTGCTTTTTGAAAAACCTCTATATGATCATTTATTCCACAATATTCAGCCATTGCCTACTCCAACATTCATCTTTTTTATAATTTGATTTGCAAATATATATTGCGCATTAGCGAAAGAGGTGAGGCTAAGCCATTACGCTTAAGCCAGAAGCTCTTAAAATTGGTACACTGATAAGAAGGGCGGGCGGACTTAAATACAATGCATTGCTGGTATTTATTGCTCACTGAACATATAACAAGAGAAATAACATAACAAGAAAGATAACATAACAAGGGAGATAATATGTGCCCAAAGTCTTTTGGCAGTTTATTAGATAGACATGCCAGTTGTACAATATTTGATGATGCAGAACTGACGCCCACGATATAATTGAAGTACCTGCCAGAAATGATAGAGGTGTGCCAACGTGCGCTTTCTAGGTGCCCGTATCTCCCTTCTAGCTCAAATTACTTCCACCTGGAATCTTTTACCTCTAACGAATGCTGGTAGTGATCAAACACATTAAGGCAGATCATACGTCGGGTCAGGATGATCTGCCCAATTTCTTAGTTCGAGACTGCGCTTCGGTCCTGTATACTTGGCTATCTTATCTTTAAAACAGCTGTTCTTACTTACTTCTTTAAACAGCTGTTCTTACTTACTTTCCCGTAGCTGCCGAAAATCTGCAAGATTAAACCTATATTTAAGAAAGGCACTTTCAAAATTACAAAGCGGTTGCCAGTTTATCTACTTGTTCCAAACTTCTTAAACATCTGCTTCAAGGTAAGCTTTACAATAGCATTCCATGATATATTTCTGTACAGTAGCACGATTTCATGTCTGGACGTTCGACTATAACTAATCTTGCTGAAATCACGCCATATATAATAGTAATAATAATAATGTCTTTATTCCAGTCGACCATACATGGTATTGGGCACGTCAAATAACATACAGTAAAAATACAATAATCTGGACTAAATGTTATAGTTCAGGAATTCCTGAGTTGAATAAAATGATCCCTCTGACAAAAAAGCCTTCAGTTTATTTAAAGCTATTTTAATTGAACATTGTGTTTTTATTTCATTTGGGAGTCTATTGAAGAAATATTTGCCAATATAACCCGGGCTCTTCTCAAATAACAACGTCTTATGTATCCCGGTTCTGAGGTTATTTATTACCTTGCCTTGTTCCATACTTATGTATACTCTTACTAGTTTCTCTTGTGGTATGTCCGTCAGTGTTTAAATACTATAAGATCCCTTCATAGAAGGCCTCATATTAAATTTAATCCAACATTTTAAAAGATTTAATCGCTTAATGTTAGCCAAATATAATATACTAACTGTTGGTAATATCTTTTCCACAATTAAAGACAGGACTCCAATGCTCAATCAGAGTAGTGTAGTTTATAAAATCCCCTGTCGTGATCTCAAATGATAAAAAATAGACTAATCCAACACAAGAGTGATAGTCGTATTGGCAAACGTTCTTGTGCCTTAGCCCTCCATTGTCAAGACTTGGACCATAACTTTGATTATGATAATTACTCCATTTTACAGACTGAAAGTAATTACAAAAAGAGGTTGTTTTTTGAGATGGTGCATGTGATGCGTTGTCCTAACTCCATTAATTTTAAAACAGATATTCAACAATTAAACAATATTTATTGTAACATTTTAGATAAGAAATTTTAACTTCACTAGTTAGCGGGACCTTGTATACCAACTCAATTCAATTTTATTTTATTATAAACAAGTGTTTTTGCTTGTCCAGATGTGTTTCTATATGTACCTTTAACATACATTTTATTCTAATGACTGTCTTGGTATGTTACGTGCCTAATTTTTAGTGCTACTGTTGTAAATTTTAAATTTATTGTAATAGTTTCATTGATTCATCATACATATTTTTAGCTGTACCTCTTGAAGAAATCAAAAATAAATTGACGAAATATTGAGGCTTACACATGAACAAAAGAATCTTATAATGAACGATTAAGTTTGTTTTAATCACAGACCGAATTACCTCTCGTACCGTCTAGCGAACAAGACGATACTTCACAACCTTGGAGAACGCAATGCTTTAATAATAATAGTATTGCGTTCTCCAAGGGCTTTAGTTTTATGTTCATGTTTTGCTGCGTTGTAAGCATTTTTGAGATCTTCGCTTTTCGTTCGTTTCATACGCCAGAACAGATTCCGCAGATGACTGCTGCTCTGTATAATTTGTTTTGTTACCCAAGAGCGGTCCGCTCGAACATTGCTTGAACGAACAGTGGTGCGTATGGGACACTGCGGGTTTATATAAATAAAATAGCCTGTTTGTAAAACATTCATAGGATTGGACCACATCCGTATCTGCGTAAACAAAGCTAAAACTTTCATTCTCTACTATTTTGTATAATAAGAATTCATCATAAACACACTGTTCGGATTACTCCTCCCGCACAAAGTATTAATTAATTCGGGACGACACCTGTTTCGGGAATACGTGGATTCCCATTATCAAGTCGAATAACCGAATGAGCGCGCAAATAACTTAAACTAGAAACATGCACTGCATGTAGGTAGTGGGAAATATGTTGCTTATACCTAGTTTCTATAGACCTCTTTGTCTGTCCAATGTAGACTTTCTCACAATGTCCACAGGTAATTTTATAAATTTCTGACTTTTTTGTCTCATTTGTCTTTAGGATTTCCTAAAAGGTTACGAAGTGTGTTGGACGGTTTATAACCCGATTTTTATATTTTCGTCTTTTACGACTCGACTATAGTTTGGTTTAGTTTTTTTTTTTTTGAAAAGGTAATATTAAGAATTTATTTTTGTCGCTGGATTCTATCGCAGTAAGCGTTGTGGAGTTTCTAAGGTGTTGTCTATATTTGACCTTCTTAAGGACGCGATCAACGTCTACAGAGAAGTAACCATTGTGTTTTGCAATGTTTTTAATGTATTTTAATTCTTTTTCGAATCTGTTTTGACTTAACGGGAATTTCATTAATCTATTTACCAGAAAATTAATGGTGGACATCTTATGTTGTTGAGAATGGTTTGAATCTGCCATTATGAATCTATCTGTGTTGGTTTCTCGTCTGTATATGACTATATCTAATTTACTGTTATTCTCAATCACTAAACTATAAAAGAAAGGTAGACGATTGTTCATTTCTTTTTCCGCTGAGAATTTAGTCGAATCAAATCGCGAGTTTAATTTTGTTAGGAAATTTTTCACCGTATATTTTATGGTATCAAATATCGCAAATATATTATCTACATATCTTCAAATTCTCGGAAAATAATATCCGTCCTTTTTCAATTTGGTTTTAAACTCGCTCATGAACGGATTGGCAATAAGCGGCGACCGCGGGTTTCCCATGGTCGTACCCTCTAACTGTTCGTAGAATTTCCCTCCGATTTGAAACCGGGCTTGTGACATGCATAACTTCGTTAATCTGATGTATTCCGCAATTTTATAACCCGAGCGTGCCGATCCCTGAAATTATAGGGTTTTTAAGAAAATACTTGAAATTAAACGAAGTCCATCGTTTAATTTCAAGTATTTTCTTAAGAACTCTATAGTTTCAGGGATCGGCACGTTCGGACAGACAAGGAATCCGAAGAACTACATATACGGGGAGTTGCTCTAGTCAGTGATGGTTCTGATTGCATCGAATGAGTTGTTTTGCTAGTGGCGCCATCATAAGATCATCATATTTTACGTTTATAAGGCAGATAACGCACAACTCTTACAGATGCATGTATATTGTACAGGTGTTGCTATGTTACGTACCGAATTACGTTACTCGGAACATTCGGTTATACGATTGACAATGGGAATCCAGGCCTTCTCGAAACAATTAATTATTATTTTGTCCGAACAGCGTATTTATTGTGCTGCCCCTCAGTTCTTGCAATTTTTACTCCATACAAAGTTCTACTAATAAGCGAAAATCCATTCTTCTTGTTCTTATTTGGCTATTTATGTTGTTAATCACGTACCGACATACCTACCCACATACCAGTACCGGAATGATATTACGTATACCAAGCAGGCACACTTGTAAAAGTATCGTCTTGCCGTCATCTCAGCGTACCGAACAAGGACCCGCGTGATCCCTTACCCCGGCGGACGGAAATTTAAAACGACCTGTCACAATCTGAATGCGGATTTACTCGGTGGTCGGCAAATTGCTCCCTTGACGCCCCGTGCTATCAGCATACACCCGATGGAAAGCTACCAGGGGATCGAATTACCTTAGACATTCATATCGGGTACTTAATCTCCATCAGGCCAGCTTTTTTTCTTCTGTTTTAATTTCAAAGTGGTTTCGACCTCTTTCGAGCCCTTTCTGTTTTCAATGCCGTGTAACGAGAGATGAAATATGTGACTGGCGTCCTAAAGAAAACGTATTATTTGTTAGGAGACGGATTTGATTATCGCTGCGTACGGGGTGCAGTAGGATTGGGTGAGAGCGATATCGAAATCAATCAAGCTTTGTAATAGATTAAGGTTGTCAGAGTCGACGGGTCGTTTTATTTTTTACACATCGATTCATTTTTTTTGTGATTCGGGATATTTAACAGAAATGTTCCGAGAAACGATTTTAGTAATTTATGGTTGGTTACATTCCGTAGTTTTACGAGTTTTTCTGTAGGTATGAAAGCAACTATCCAAGATCATTTTATAAAAAAGTTATTCTATTCTCACATTTCATTCCTTTTACTGGATTTTTCCAAACTATGATGCTATAAATAGTGTTTTTTTTTAATCATCTGGGTGTCTACACAGAAAAAAAATTGTAATTGGCGCAATTGTAGTACTTTTGCTTACAAACTACCAAACAAATTTGGGAGGGTAACAAGTTGTATGTTCCAAATGCCCAAGATTTGTAATAGATCAAGTATTAGAAAATTGTATCAGATTTAGTTACAATTTATGCACTAGTTTAAAACAACGTTAGTGCAGTATCATGAACAAGCTTGTAAAAATTGTCTTACTAGTGGATACTTCCAAATCAAAGTTTCGGTGGTATTCATTACTACTAGGTTACCGCTTTTCATAGTTTCTGCTAGAATAGGGGTCGTAAAAGGTGCCAAATACTCTCACAATAAACAGTTCTACTTACAATCATTGTAAGCAGAGCTGTTTATTATTAATATTTCATATTTATTGTTAAAAACCTTTTGTGGCATGCTCCTGAGGAAGTTGTAAAAATAAACAACGAAATATTGAGCCTAATGAATAAATGAGTTTTGAATAAATTAAAGAGACCGACTACCCTGATAGTATTTCACTTACATATCTTCAACCCTATATACTGCTATGTTTCAAAATTGACTTTTACGTAGCACTAACCTCGGAATTCATTTACGTCAGAAGTTGACATTAACGCATAAAGGATTTAAATATATTTGTGACAATTGGGTCCGTTTGTTGCATCTGATGGATGGAACCAGGCAACTTTTCGAAATTCAACAAGACTATTGATATTGAAATTGATTAGTTTAGTTTATAAATGTTTAAATCTCAACAATAGATATGAATTTAGAATTTTGAAAACGGTTACTATGTAATAGAACTACAAGAATTTTGACAATATCTCAAAATTAATTTTATAAATACCTTAAATACTTTGTTGTGTGTATGTGTATAGTGTTCCAACCCTTTTCTTTCTTCGAACTTCCTTCGCCCTTTTCCTTTTACTACAACCACCGATAACTCTTACTCCAACCTTCTTTTATTTCGGTAGATTCTTTTAATTCACCATTTACTATGATTTAACTTGACTACTTGTATTTGTTGACTCACATCTATCAAAATTATTATTTGAAATCCTTTTGTTTATTTCTTTCCGTCGTGTAGTAACGCTCCGCCGTGCCGTACGCATACGATGTCTTGTTTTGCCAGCGTCCAGGTGAATCCCGTCGTGCTCTCGTCACCGCCCATTGACTGCCTTCAGTTGCCTCAGTGCCAACTTCGAACGATGGATATTATATTGGTGGTAATTTCCTGGGCTGGTTCATCGTGTCGTTAATTTGCAGAAATCTTCCAAAAAACCCTCTGTTTTATGTTGTGTTATGTGTGAGAATGTATTGTGATTTTACAATGTATTTGAAAAATAAATATTCTTTTA
>JARFOC010079284.1:0-11610 GCA_031763485.1 Osmoderma eremita
GAGTACTGTTCTGAGGACAAACTGGAACATGTTCTTTCTGCTCCAAGTATAAAGCAGGAGTAAAGGGAGTATTATGTCTTTTGGTTAAAACGATCAAAACAATGGAATCACGCTTGGATAACATAACCTAAAAGGTATTTGTCTGAAGTTAACGCCATGTTAAGCACATAGAGCGGGTATTTTCAATGTGCGTTGGTTAGGTTAGTTTTCAAGTTGTTTATTTGTTCCAAAAATATTACTACTCTAAGTTACTCTCATTACTCCAGTGGGTTCAAACTTCAAATACTCCGAAATTTTAGAGCAAGACAAATAAACAAACCTTATGTGTAACGTTACAAAGAAAAGTCCTGTTTTACCAACTACGGTTGACGGTTTTTTTATACATATATTTCGCTCCTATTTAAAGATGTCGACTTTCCCATATTGTATGTACAGTTACAGCTTAAGAGACCCCAAGACTTACTCCCTGTCAGATATATTAAACTTAAGCGCGGTTACGTCATCGTCATCCGGAATAACACCTCGGAGCAACTGAATCGCAGTCCCGGATTGCTACCACAGCCGGCTCACACCGTGAGCGCGTCAAACCGTGACTTTAACAGACCGTTAAATTATTTTAATACGTTAGCGATTAAATCTCGCATTACACATATAGGGTGTGCTTCGTTTAAATCGAAATATTTTGACAGACGTGGCAACGTTTCGCTTACAATCTCTGACGTGCGCGAATATTACTCTTTACCGAAGGTGTGTCTTGTGACAGTGACAGATTAATTGTGGGTTGTTTTAGTTACGATAGTCGCATGGGAATGATTGGTAGACCTGAATACGTCCTCAAATCAACTGTCTAAAAGTATCTTTAATATTTTCTCGAGAAGATCGATACAATCTTTAAAAAACGAAAGCAGAAATTGTCGGAAATACGGTCCAGTGCGATTTACAAGTTTCGATATGTTTGAACACGATCGCGAATAGATTGTTAACTTGTAAAAACAAATATTTTGTCCGTTTTTTATCTATTTCAGATTGTTGCGCAATACTTTATCAGCACTTTTTCATAAAAAATAAATCATTGTTTAAAATAAATTTAAAAAATCTTTTTTTAAAATAAAAATATACACAATCTGATCGTTCTAAAGTCCCCGGTATTGTGGCGAAACAACGCAGCAAGCTATAGAAATCCCCATTCGAACGAAGACAGCTAATGTATAATGCAGTTTCGAACTGTGTAGTTCCATGTCGTTCTACGCTCGGTAAACACCCCATCGTTACTACAACACTCGAGGGACTTCCCCACTATATATTCGCAAGCGAAAAAACCAGACTAGACTTCGTTAGTCTTTCTCGCAGAAACAATCGCGCGCGATTACAAAATACGTGTCTGTCGCCGTCAGATATTAATGTAGTAAGTCTTCGGTCACGATCAACGCGGTAAAAAGTCGACGTTAGTGCTTTTTTTTTATCGCGTTTCCCCTTTTTGTCGTCGACAGAGGTTCTGTGATTCCTTTTCTCGATCGTTTTTGCGACTGTGTGTGTCGGACGCTTTTTGCCCGCGAGCGGGACGAACGACCCAAAGAAGGTCCCGCAAGCGATTTGTCAACGTTGCAAGGACGTATAGCGCCATCTGGGCTTCGCCGGGGTAAGTGGAAGATGCCTCGGGTTCGAGTTGATGTTCTGTGTCAGATGTGCTGTCATTTGGAGACTCTGCTATTGCGAAAATTTTGTTATGTCCCGGGTAGTGAATTATATAGGTTATGTGTCGCTAATTAACGCTAAATTGTTAAAAGAAATATCGTATAAAAACCATTTTCTTTTGATCTGAAAAGAATATCAAGAATAAAATTGTTTACAGCTGCTTCGTTTCAATTGTTTTTCATTATACAGACGGTTTATTGGGATGAGTAGACAGAATTTTGTTTTTAATTTTCTACAATCATTAAAAAAAGAAACAAAATCCAATAAATTAGTCCTTTATTTCTCTAATAACGTATGAGCAGCAGAATATATAATAATAAGTCCAAACCACCAAAATCAACCTGCCGTCATTATCTCGCGAACACTGAAATAATAGAATAAATATTGATAAGTGTTCTGAATGGGCTTTAATCTTGTTTGGTGTGTAAGTCCAAAATGGACTTACTAAAAACTTCCAACGCACATGACATTTTACATTTAAGTATTTTGAATCATGCAATAATTATCGTAAAATGTGTCTACTCGTGATGTCCAAAATGGACTTATTAAAAAAATTAACCAATATGCAATTAATCGGCACACAACAAATCGATTTAATAAATTCGGTACATATGCTGCGAGACCACGTGGGGGTTCCCATTGTCAACTAAGTCCAAAATTTAAGACGTGCTCTCGAAACACGTAGATAATTAATCAATTTGTTGTGTGAAATTCTGAATACGTTGTGTGTTAGGTATTTTACACTTAGGAATCGCAAATTACGCAATAATTATAGTAGTTTATCTACCCGTATGTAAAGTCCAAAAAATCCGAAATGTACTAAAATTTGAAAACTTTTTAAAGTGCTGAATAAATATAGAAATTGCCAATAATTATGGTATGGGGAATTTGCCTACTCATATGTGAAGTCCTAAAAGTCCAAAATTAACTTATTTCATTTTCGTCTAGAAGGAGATTTTACGTTTAGAAATCGCAAATTCTCCAATAAGTATTGTGTGCGGAATTTATCTACTCGTATGTGAAGTCCGAAATGGACTTATTTTTTTGGTGTGCATGTCATTTTACGTTTATAAATTGTGGGTTACGCAATACTTACGTATGCGGAACTTATCTACTCCTTTGTGTAAGTCCAAAATCTACATAAGTCCAAAAATGTTATGATATCAAATATCGCGGGGATTATTTACATGAAGAAGTTATATTAATTTTTTAGAAAATGTTTTGACAGTTATTTTATGAGAATGCATAAGTCCAACGGAATTATATACAAGCTATATATTATAAGTATTACGTTAGCCTTTAATGACGTATAGAAATGATTTTAAAGTTGCAGTTTATAATTTAGATAAGTCTAACGGCCTTATATACGCAACTGAACGACTTCGCATCAGTTATCCGGTTCTGACTTTACGATGAATGTGTACTCCCACTATCTCTAGCTAAAAATCTATAACACATTCGGTCACGTGACGTTAGTATACTACTACACACATACATGCATCCATGTGGACTGCACAGCGGCATTCGTGTCTCCGTTTTAATAGGTCAACGAAATATCTGACAGTCGCATTCCGCTATATATCTTCAACGGTGGTACCGCAGTGTAGTGTTGTAGCGCTTCTGTTGTAGTTGTAGTAAATGCCACCAGTGGGCAAAGGGATGCAACCCTGCTATATACACTAACATAGAGGGATAGATGTGGCGCGCGTTCGGCCAACGCGCGATCGATATAGCCCACGGGGCCCCAGGGTCCCAGAACCTAGCGCTTCGGCCCGCGAACAACGATGATGATGAGAGGATACGATACGGCCGTAGTCGGTAGTAGATAGGTATTTGTTTTTGGAAAACGGTTACGACGAGTCCGGACATCGTTCGCGTGTGTATCTACTATGTCTGTATGTATTTATCCCAAGCATCAACCGCATTCGTTACCTCTGTCTGTGACGTTTAGCGACTACGGCTCGAGTAAATCCCCGCGGATTAACACGAACGCATAGTCGACGGATTTATAGCGGCCGGTAGCGCGAGATGATAATCGAGGCGAATTAGAAAGTAGGCGAGAAATACGGGAAAAATCTAAAGTCTGCCTAAGCTTTGCGGTGGCGAATTGATTTTTTTTTAGGTGAATAGCAATTATACACTCATATCTTTTGTTTCAACTTTTAGTCGATGAACCAGTTTGATCTTCAGATGATGACGAATCTGTTACATGAATAATAAATTCTTGAATGTCATCTTGCAAATTATCCACTATCCACATTTTCTTTTCTTTTTTTTTTACGTGTTTGATGTAATATTGCCAATTATCAACTGTTACAGTGCTATATGCTCATCGAATTAATTCCTCCATATCTTTTACCATAAATGTGGTATTATTCATTTTTATACAGTTTTTAACTTGTGCCCATGTCATTTCAATGGGATTTAACTCGCAGTGGTAAGGTGGTAATCGAAGAACTTCATGGCCCTTTTCTTTTGCAAGTGCGTCAATCCTGCTTTTATCATACTGCCCTTTCATTTGTGACACGCAAAACAGCAAGTCCCTTTTTAGCATATCGTCAATGGTTGGTATTTGTTTCTCACGGAGCCAATCAATGTTATTGCTTTTTCTCCATGCTGCCGTTGGAATTTTTTCTAATTTTCTGCAGTGATAGGAAGCATTCTCAAGAACAATCACTGACTTCCGCGGTATATTTGGAAGCAATCTCTTAATAAACCAATCCTCTTATGTGTTTGAATCCATCTCGTGACGAACATCAGCAGTGTTTTTCTTGCAGAGAAATGTATATTCAGCACCAGAAACAAACCCGTTATCATCACCAGCATGAACTAATGCAAAACAAGGTCCAAACCCGGTTGGGGATTTCAAACCAGTACTTAATCCTTATAAATAAAAGCCTGTCGACTATTTTGAATTGTAGTGTCTGTCCAAGTTTTATTTATTGCATGCCCTGTATCCACCCATGATTCATCAGTATATATTATAGTTCCACTTGAAATAATTAAAGTTACAGAAACGTCAAATAGCAAGAACTAAATTGTACCTTCTTCTCTAAATTTCCAATCTCTCGTAAGTATTTGTGCCTCCACCGAATAATCTCGTCTCGTTCGATGAGTATACTTTTACGTCCCACTTTTTTAAATTCGAAACCCATATCGTGTAACAATCTGTGTAAAGTTGCTCGACTAAAGTTAGGGAGATCATCATCAGCATTGACAGCAGCAAGAATTGCATTTAGTGTAGGTTGCATATTCTGTATAAAAAAAAATATGCACTTCCGTCGAAAAGGTGCTTGCGTGTTCTCATCATATGTTTGTAATCGGTCATTTAGTTATATGCCTTTCCTTTTCTTGGGGTTTTTTTAGACTTGATAATGAACCAGTTTGTTGCTCCTGTTTTATATTATATATTGTACGCTCTGTGCAACCCAAAAATTTACTTGCCACTTGAACGGCAGAACCCACATTCATAGTTTTATTAAAATAATTTAAAACATTTGCAATCCTACACTTCTCCTTCAGGCTAAATTTTTCTCCCTTACCTCGTTTTCTCCCTACAGCCTCCATTAATGCAGTGAAAACTGTAATTAAATATATAGGTTATGAAAATTCAAAAAATCAAGAAAAATATCCACATTACCCTGTGCACACTCGAAAAAGGTGGAAGCGTTCTGAAAAGAACGATTTGTACAACTATATATAAAGAAATTAACGTGGAATTTAACTGAAAACACGATACGACGATAACGATTGACAGCAGTTGACGCTAATAGGCAGATAGATAGGAACTTTGCCGACGCCGACATATGTAAATAAGTTGCAAAATAGCAATCGCAGGTGAAGATAGCGATAATGACAGCAACTAAGGATAGTAAGAGATGAAAGTTGCTATTATATCCCATACTGCATACGGAGGTTGAGACGATCTATAGTTTATCTATTACAACTTAGTACAATTCTCATAGTCCTATTTTGATGTTTCTGCAATCTGTATATATCACCGTCATTTGCTAAAAATAAGATTATGGCATAATAGTCAAAGCCTGGTGCAATGATTGTCTTATACACATGGATTCTAGCCCATATACTTAGCTTAGCATTTATCCTACCAAAGGAACCAATTTTCTTTGCAACTTTCTTAATTATATATTCAATATTGTCATTAAATGTTAACTTATTATCTATCATTACACCCAGATATTTAATAACGTTTACACAATAAATTCACTATCATTTACCACCTTTTCATTGCTATCACTAACTACACTACTATACGCAATCATTGCTTTTAATTTTTTAAATTTGGATTCATTTGGTAGTTTATTGATTTTAACCACTAGTACTTGTGAGTTCACAGTTAATCTTTCTAATTGTTGCGTCAACATCACTGTCAGCCACACTTATTAGCGTATCATCCGCAAATAGATTGATTTCGCAGTCCTCCTCGGTATCTACCAAATCGTTCATGTACATGATAAATAGGAGCGGTCCCAGGACGGATTCCTGCGGGACTCCTAAAGAAACCCCCGCAGCCTCCGACACCACCTCGTCGAATATAGTTTTTTTGCTTCCTGTCTGTTAAGTTATCCTTAATCCATTTCAACGCCGTACCTCTTATCCCGATGTTGCTAATTTTCATTAGTAGCTTGTCCCGGTCCAATGTCTCAAACGCCCTTTTATGGTCGAGAAAAACTGCTACTACTTTGTTGTTACTGTCCATTTCTTTCTTCCATTTAGCCAGTACCAAATTTAATGCTGTTTCGCACGAATGATTCCTCCTGAAGCCAGACGGTACATCAACCAGCAACTTGTTTTTTTTTCCAGAAAATATTTTAATTGTTCCTATGATTTTCTCTAATGTTGGTAACATGTTGATAGTCCTAAACTCACTGCATACTTCGGTATCTTTTATCTTTGGAATCGCTATAACCGTAGTTGTTTTCAAAATATTCGGAAAAGTTCCCATTGCGAATGACTCAAGTATCCCTAATTGTGTATGACCAATACTGGGAAATGCATCACCAATCACCTTTACATAAATTCCATCCGTTGCTGACTTGCTCTGCAAACAGCTGATAAGTCTCTGCAATTGTCCCATCGAGAGAGGTTCTAAGCCACAAAAAACGTGTGTAACTTCATTCTCAAGGTTATCTGTATTTACGTCGCCTGCAATTATTTGGATGCTGTCTTGTATTTCTTGGACATTTTCGATAAAATACGTATTAAAATTATCCGCGATTCTCCGAACCTCCAACTCTCTACCCAATGGAAACTCAATGTATTCAGACTTCAAAAGATCTAGTTTTTTGATCTGGTGACGTGTCAAATTAACTGTTTCGCGATTTCAAGGATTAAATCGATTTCTAGATCTCCAGAGCTATATTTTGAACATATTTTGGCCAACACCAATGCAGGTTGGAATTGCGTCGAATTATATTGAGATGAAATAAAGTCAATTTTTCCTTAATAAATAATCACGGGTCGGACTACGCGAATCATAACACCTAGAGCCCCCCGGGAGAAGGTCACGTGATGCAATTTTAAACGACACTAAACCCCCCACTTACTCCTGTTTTTCGTTGATCGCACATTATCCCTCTCTCTCTCTCTCTCTCTCTCTCTCTCTCTCTCTCTCTCTCTCTCTCTCTCTCTCTCTCTCTCTCTCTCTCTCTCTTTCCCGAAAAACTTTACTTTCGACGCCCCTTTTACGACCAGAAACACTCGGTCCCCATCAATAATTCAGCGGACCTTACGAATCGTCCAAACCTCGCTACGCCACGCCGACAGAGACATCTATCGGAGGCAACTTAAGCGGCGCGCAAGGCCGTCCGACATACAGCAGCCGGGCTGCACAGGGCGGGAGGGAGGGGGGAATTCCCCGGGTTTTTACGAGATAATCCCCGCTTCCCGCATAATGGAATTTTAGATTAGTATCATTTACCCCGCACTTGGGAGTGCGTTATCGCTTAATCGCTTCGATAAAATTTAAGATAGGGAAAGGGAGTGAGAGACAGCCTCGTAAGGGAGACAGTTATACGCGAACGGGTGATTATGAGGTGGGAGGAGGGGGCTTGATAGTGGTGGTTACGCTTAACTCATTCGGTGCACTTCAATGCAAAAGTTTTAATGAGGTGGGATTCGTTATGTGTGCCGAGTAGGTTATTTTTACTTTTTCAGCGTCCCACTAACTATCTAATTGATAAATTTAAAAACAGAATGTATGCAGACGTGCAAGACAGCTTGTATTATTACAAATGATACGGTTTGATGACGGACTCCGCCAATCAATCAAAAATGATTAAATAATTACCGCAGTAGTCGTGGTAGTGCGACAATTATTGAAAAAAAAAATGATTGGTGAGTGGGGATGGATGTTTGTTTGGGCAAAAAAGAGCAAAAAATGAGATGATTGTTTGAAAAAAAAATGCTTTAAATAATTTCGATTTGAATTAGTATTACTTATGTGTGAAATAATAAAATACAAAGGCAATAAAACATGCTTTACATCAAGTAATCATTTATAATGTAATTTGTAAACAAAGGTTGAGGAGGTAACTAAATACAGTAAAACAACAGAAGTGTCCCTAAAAAAAGGTATATTTGTTCCAAAAAAAAAAAAAAACGTTATGGATTTAAAAATTGAAGTAGAGAAACGATATGAATGAACAAGGTATGCCCGCTAGGTTAATCGCGGTTGCGACAGTATGAATTGGGTCACCTCTGATGTTGATGTTGTAAAAAAGTTAGAATAAAAGAATTTAGAACGGTACGATTTGAAATACTTAGCTGTTTGACAATGTGTGAGTACGTGGGCGACTTAGGGGTTCCTAACTTGAAGAATGGGCTTCGAATCGGTGAAGGTAAAAGCTAACACGTAGCACATGGCACTTATTAAAAAAATATAACACTGCCTTGTCGTGATCAGAGCTAGACGAACGGTTTTTCCCCGTCTCGAAGGGACGGAGAGGTAAGTTCCGGGGTCCTATCTGTACAGATGAAGACGAAATGTTGTCTTGTCGCGAGGGGGACAGAGACGAACATTGGGTGTCCTGGTGCGGACGGAGAGAAACTCAGTTGATGTCCTGATCGGTGGAGAAAAACCGCTGTCGCATTCCGAACAGTATATGTAAATAAGTTGCAACAACAACAATCGGAAGTGAAGATTGCCCTAATGACAGCAACTAAGAATAGTAAGAGATAAAAGTTGCTATTATATCCTATACTGCATACGGAGGTTGAGACGATCTATAGTCTCAGTGCGTTGATAGGGTTGTATAGAATATCCTAAAAGATAATTGCTGTGTCACAATTCTCATTCTCCGATATTTCCTATCTGCTAGAGCGGGATGCAGGACACGGTATGTATGAGGTATACAATATAACATAAGGCAGGCAAAAGTTTATTAACCGCAAAAACGATAACGTTAGGGAAGACATAAACATAGAATGCACATCTGTCATCAACGTTTTATTATAACCGTGTATAGATACTAAACTACTAAACTATTTTATATTACAGTTATTGCAATATTTTTCGCGTGTAAACACGACAGGATTTACATCAATGTTCTTTAAATATAAATACCCCAAAAAGAATATAATAAAATCGCTTTTGCAAATATTTCTCTTAAGATAAACATAAAGATTACCAATTTCCAATGTATAAATTCAAATTTTAAAGTCAATATTTCACACTATGCGTATATCTCATTAACATTATCGCTATAAATTGACAGCACCGCGTTCAAACTTCAAATAGCATCACAAACAGATTTTATCGTCCCCCGCGTTTATAAACTTGTATTTAATTATTTGTGTGATATCATCAGCCCTAAAATCAATACGGAGTTGAAACGGATTCGTGTTGGCTTAAAACACAGATTGCGTTAGCGTATGCACACTAGGGCGATAAGCCAGAATTTCGGGATATACCAAAAGCAAATATTTACCCTCGTAACTATTGTTATTCCCCCAGATACGACACATTTAATTTCTGTGATAATATAAACAAGAAGAAGTAATTATCGGGTGTCTGTGTTTCAAATATGTAAGTGTGATTGACACAAAAGGAATGGGGATGAGTTAAATTTCCGAATATGGTAGCAATGTTCTTCAAAAACTTTGTTATCATTTAGTTGGCCACAATTACTTCATACTTGATTAAATAAATATATTTTATAAAGAACAGTCCTAATTTACAAAAAAATTATGACAGGTATCTCTGCTTTTTGTTACTCAATTAATATGAACTTATATAACAACGATCCTATGCCCAAACTTTGTTTGATTATGACAACACTGATGTCCAACGTGACAGGTACAACGCTTAAATCATCAAGAGAGTGGTAGATGTCGTTTTAGCGTTTTAGGAGATAACCGAGACTAAACTGTGGCACTGTTGTGTTCCAAATTAAACACCGTTTTTAATTGAGATTTATTATAATAGGTGAGAGAAAACATATTCTTATTAAATTTGTAGATACAATCTTCTCAAACTTTTCTAAACAATTTTAATACTGGAATTCGTTAGACTTATTTGCATTATATTTGTATTCGTGCAAGAATCGAAACTTTTTAGGTATTTTTTAGGCATTTAAGCCAAAGAAAAAAGTTTCCATCACTGCCCATCCCTCGCGTATACCAATTTCCGTTTCGCTCCAAAAAAAAAAAAGAAAAAAATTCAATTAGAATACTAGAAAAGAGAAAACGTTTTCTCTTTCCACGGACGACGAAAGAAGAAATTTAATTTGGGCAAAATCCGAAAGTTCAGTGTCCCTTATTCCCAATATTCTACGGCGGCCTTCTTTCCCCGTGTCGCCGTCTTTAGCGGGACGAATGGGCCGCAATCAGAGTCGTGCCGTCAATGCCCGCGTAATGATCCGTCGCGCTGTTGCGAGACGGGATTCCCTCGAAATATTATCGTATCTCTATTTCGATTTCATGAAGTATCTCGGCCGGCCGAACAATGCGTAATCCTCTTCGGCGCGCTTTCGAGATCGAATTGATTTGAGAAATTTTGGTAGACGAGGGAGACGGGGAGAAATCGGATTTGGTGTGGGTCGGCGAACGATGAAAAGAACAAATCGCACAATCGGTAAATACCATACATAAGGACAATCGCAAGAATCCCAGGATTTTATTTCCATAGAAACGAAACAAATCATAATTATATATTCATATATTATAAGTCGATTATTCCATGACCCATTTCAGATCAGAACGCAGATTTGAATAGATATTTTGGACGATCACCAACGGAAGATTTGCGTATATCTAAATTTTCGCCCATCAAATTGGGCAAAAGTTAACTTCAACTGAAATACGTCATGTCGCATATCAAATTAAAGCTGGTTGAACGTAGATTACAACTATGACATTTTGATTTTGAAATTTTCTATTTCACTACTCAATTGTAACGATTTCTACTTATATTATAAGTCCTACGTAAAATATGAAATCAGATTCGTATTTGTCGACTTCAAAAATACAGGAATACATATTTTTGACCATCACCAACGGAAGATTTGCGTATATCAAAATTTTCTACCATCAAATTGGGCAAAAGTCAACTTCAACGAAAACACGTCATGTCACATATCAAATTAAAGCTGGTTGAACGTAGATTACAACTATGACATTTTGATTTTGAAATTTCCTATTTCACTACGCAATTGTAACGATTTCTACTTATATTATAAGTCCTACGTAAAATATGAAATCAGATTCGTATTTGTCGACTTCAACAATACAGGAATACATATTTTTGACCATCACCAACGGAAGATTTGCGTATATCAAAATTTTCTACCATCAAATTGGGCAAAAGTCAACTTCAACGAAAACACGTCATGTCACATATCAAATTAAAGCTGGTTGAACGTAGATTACAACTATGACATTTTGATTTTGAAATTT